>JBDJHY010000008.1:6263929-6279386 GCA_039654485.1 Withania somnifera | reverse complement strand
AATATTTATGACCACCAACAAAATTTATTAATTTTATGTGGATAAATTACATAATATGATAAACATAAAGTATATATTTATAAGAAATAGTTATAGCTTTTAAAATTACATTTTGTAGTTATATTTATTATTTTATTTATATATCTCATAACTGATATATAATTCAATTTGTATACCTCAAACAAAATATAAAATTCATATAGCTATAAAACATAATTAAGTTTTGATATACTCATCTCATCAAATCATCGGCTCTGATGCTTCTCGTTGAGTTTAGACGATTCAAAAATATTTTTACCATGGTAAGATATTGTTCTGTTTCAGACTATTTCTTATAATTATTTTTATAAAAAGTTTAATACTATTAAGAGTATCCTATATCTTTTAAAAAACTTAATTCTTTTTTACATTAATATAAAATTTTATTTTACACACGCCTAACAAATAATGAGGTTATTTTTGCATGGCTTGTCTTGTTTCTCTCCACTACAATCACACAATTACCACCACCAATTTTAAAGGATCCTTCGGTTAATCATCTTATCCATATATTAAACTATGTATAACTTATATAATATTTGGTAGGTAAATAAAAAATAAGTTATTCATGTATAAAATTAATATGACGTTTAGTAGATGGATATGAAATAAGTTATTTTTAAATAAAATTAATACGACGTTTGATAAGTAGATAGAAAATTCATATAAATAATACATGTATAAGTTATGGAAAAACTGATGTATTATTTTATGCGGAGTAGAAGATAAAATAGTTAATACATGAATAAAAATTTAGAATGACAAATTTGTTCTCTTATCTTTCAATTAAATATATATATATAATTTTTAAAAAGTATATAATATTTATTAATTTAATATGAGAAATGAGTATCCAAATAAATAATTTATACATAACTAAATTCTGGATTACTAATATCTACATTTTTTAATACATGCATTATTAATACCTACAAAATTAATACCATATTATTAATACCTATATAATTAATAATATATTATTAATATATGCATAACTATAATTAGCTAATCAAATGAGGTATAAATGCACGACCAAAGGCGAATCTACGTATCTGATTAAGGATGCCATGACATCTAGACATCTTGATTGAAACTCTGTGTATATATGTATATATGTTGTAGGAATTTATTAAATATTTCTCTTGCCACCCATAGACACAAGAGAGCGTTTGGTGCCATTGGTGAATGCTCAAGATTTCGGCTGTGGAGGTCAAGAGCGCTATTCACCATTAAGTCATTGAAGCAATATATCTTATTTAAGTATGTGAAATTGTTCGGTGTTTTTATATAGTGTAAAGTATTTATAAAGATAAATAATTACTCTTTTGGCTCCAAGTTTTCGTAATTATTTCATTTTTTTGTTTGTTTGATTTATTTATTTACATAAATAAAAAAGACAAATACCTCTAGTTAATCAATGGATTAAATATTTATCTTATTAAATCTTATAAATATCAATAAATTTCACAACCTTTAACATTCAAATTTTGAGTCTCTCTACACAACCATTATCAATTTCTATCACCGCTATGTTGAGCAACAATTACCTCCACCATTTTGAGCAACCACCTCCATCATTAACTAGCCATCATTATTACCGGTCATTATTATTAAACCTCCTTGATATAAATTATTATTACCATTGTCAACCATCATAATCAATTCCTTCTGGCATTCAATCTTCATCATTAATTTTACCACTATCACTAACCATCCTGCATAGTTAGCTACCATTACAAGATACGACACCATATAAGCTTACACATAAATTTCTCTTATTAGAGTTAATTAATATATATTGTTATAATTATTTAAATCAAGTAAAATGTATGACCCAAATAAAAGAATATAAAATCAGAAATTAAAATTGAAGGCTAGTAAATTAAGTATTTATCTAGTTTGCTTATCAATATTACTGTCTTATCTGATTTGTTTCTATTTAAATATTACTTGATGTTTTTTTGCTTCAGTTATTTATTCTAATATTATTCTCTTCTTCATTGTTTTCAACATGTCATCTCTGCTACGTATTTATTTCATACACTAGTTTTAAGTATCTTTTTACTTAGCTAAGAATCTATTAAAAATTGCTTTCTTATCTTTACAAAATAAATATAACGTGTCTTTATATCCCACTTATGAAATTAAAATGACTATATTGTTGTTGTTTTTAAGGATGATTTTGATTTTATATTTATAAAAAGTTAAATTTAAATAATTTTTAAATTAAAAAAATAAGAAGTAGGAGTAACCTATTTTTAATTTTTAACTATTCATAAATTAATTTATTTTTTAAAAATATAGAAACAATTTTAAAAATTTAAATTTTATTTAAAAATTAATTTAACTTATTATAAGTTATAATCCGGCGTAGGTATTTGAAAAAATGAGTCAAACATTAAGGTCATTGGATATTATCAAGTGAGGTATGACCAATTCACCATAAAATATACACACTATTTCTCTTCTTTTTCACTTTCCCTCCTAAAATGAAAACCATTCACATGTTTTCACCTTCAAATCACAACCACCAGCTTCATACTCCTATATATACTCCACTCTCACCCCACCTTATCCATATGACTTAGAGCAAATCTCTCGAAGATTCTCGAAATCTCTCTTCTACAATGACTGTAACTACTACACCGCATTTACTTCAGTTACCGGTCCGATCACCGGAGCTTCGAGTTGTGATTGCCGGAGACTACGCGATTTGCCGGTCGAGGTTAGAGTTTCCGATCTCGCGTAAGAGTCACGCGCCGCCGATTCTGCGCGGCGCTCGGAAGGTGAGAGTTCAGTGTGTTGCGAAATCGAGTGAGATAGAAGCGTTGGTGAAAGAAGGAGGTGACGATGATGATGCTGAGGAGGAGGAGGACGATAAGGTTGTAGCTCATGGAGAGTCTGTTAATGGCTCTGCTAGTTCGCAGAGGAATGTTTCAGTCTCCGGCGGTGATTCTTTGTCACTTGGAATTCGTGAACCTGTTTATGAGGTCCTTAACTTTATTGATCATTTTACGCAATTTTGTTGCCTGTAAGTTTCTGTACGAATTTTTGCTTTTAACGTGCAACTTAGTGTAATATGCGAAAATTGAGTTGGCTAACGGATTAGTTAGAGCGGGGATGGATTTAGAGTTTGAAGTTTATAGGTTCTTACTAGAGTGATCAGAAACACACTTGAAGTATCCGGTATTTTGAGTTGCATACGTGAACTATCAGATTAACAAATTGGGATTTCCTACCTGAACTATCACCAAATGTTTATGAAGACACACTTCAACTATAAATTGTTATCATTTTCCACCTGAAATATCATTATCGTTCAGGCAGTATTGATAGGACAAGGGAACAACCGATAGTTGAGGTGTGTTTTGATAAACATATTTGGTGATAGCTCATGTAGGAAAAGTGAACATGATAGTTTAGGTTGAGTACTCAACAAATTGGGATACTCTAGTGTGTTGTTGAACCTACACTCTTCCTACAACAACATCATAATAAATGCATTCACATTCAAATATTTATAGATTAGTGAATATTTTAACATATATATAACAACAATAACAACAAACCCAGTATATTTCCACAAAGTGGGGTCTGGAGAGGCTAAAGTGTATGTTATCCATTCCACTATCTCAGGGTGAAGTGGAGAGGTTGTTTCCGAATTTTAACATATATATAGGCTTTGAGCAAAAGCTAATGGGTTTCTGTGAACTTACACGCAACACTCTGAATCCTCCCTCAAGCTGTGGAGCTACTGGAAAATTTATACCTGTTATTAAATCCATTTGATGAATCATTTTTAGTTTCCTGTGGGAATTCACTTGGTATGTTGTTCTTGTTGCATCATATTGAGTTGAGATAAGGTTATTCTGGTGGCCACGTTAATGTTTAATCTGCACTATGAGAAATGGTTAAGCATAAACATATGGAATTGTAGCTAGTTACTTTGGAGGAGTTCGCTATATGATTATGTAGGTAAAATAAGGAAATCAGGAATGACAGATTGCTGAATGAAAGATGTTTTGAGCTCTTTCAGTTGCGCTTTGAAAAACGTTCATATTTGCTTATGGTTGTGAGTATTTATGTTTAATTTGTAATACAAAATGAATTCTATAGGACTAATGTAGAACTCAAGAGGCAGAAGAAATTTCTGGTCAGCTTTGGGTGTCTTTATTGCGGTTAAAAATATGTCATTCAAAGATGAAAGGAGAGAAATAGAATGCAGCTTATCACATTGCAATACAAATATTCTTAATGAACGGAAGGTTAGATTTCCAGACTGTCAAAAGTCTATCAAAGTACTGAATTTCGAAATATTTATGAGGCTATATATGTTACTGCACGGACATCTATGATGTGAGAGACACCTACCTCTTAATTTTAACTTCTTGATTCGGTTAGATAGTGCATCAGAAAGATCCTAATGTTGTTTTCTCCTTGTTAGTGCAAGTTTTTGTACTTACATAACAATAAATAGAACTTTATTAAATTCTTGGAGAACCTCATGATTTTAGCTCACAATTAATACGAGATGCATCTCTTGACGGTAGATGTATCATAAATGTTGAGCTGTTTAATTGCTTTGATGGTTATTCTATCAACATTTGGAATGTTCCCATCCTTCTTCAAAGTTATTGATATTACTTCGATTCTTTTCTTAAGGTAGTGGAGGTAAAGACATGTGGGACAGTAGCAAAAAGGAAAATAAACAGAAGGCAATTGCTGAAGTCAAGTGGTGAGTCCTTACTCTTCCACTATCTCTTACGCCTTCCCTCTCTTACTTATAAAGTTGAGATTGTATGATGAAACTGACTATGGACTCACAGAAAAGTTCTGAACTTGAGAGTAACTCCATCTATATAAATATTTGTTTGAAAACATTCAGGTCTAACATTTACTGACACTAATTGCCTGGTGCTGCTTTTTTTGTTTTCTGAAAATTTATCAGATAAAAGTCTCTAGTTGGTACTTGATTCTCATTATCTCACAGAATTAATGCTAAAAGCATTTTACTTCTTTGTTTAACATTGATCATAATTGGGCTCCTTTTATTCTTATTTCTGAAGATACAATATCAGTATATCTCAGTTAATTGATCTGAAATCCTATATTAAAGCCTCTTTCTCATATGCATTCACCGGTTTCCCTTATATGCTGAAAACAGGTTTACGTCCTCGAGATATCAGGAGTGTTGATCCATCATTGTGGTTGACAAATTCAATGCCTGCTTTGCTGGTATTCGAATTGCTACCAACTATATATTTTTTCCATAAAAAGATCACTTTTATTTGCTTTCTCTCACTTATATTAGAATAACCTTCAAAACATGGTTGAAGTAACGATCTTAAATTAGCCATCTATTTTCAGTATAGGAACTCTGCTACATGCAACTTATGAATGTTATCTTAAACTAGCTATTGGTATTTACTAATTCATAAACAAGCTCATTAACTACCCCCTAGGTGTTGTTTGGAATTTCTCCTGCTGTAAATTGACATGCACTACATGGGAAGAATGTCACATGATGAATTCACTGTCATTGTCACACAGAAGACAAGGCTCATCTTTGGAAGGCACTGATAAGAAAGAAAACTTTTTTTCTTCTTGGTGATTCATCCTTGTTTGTTTTGCTACTGAGTAAAATCTCTTCCTTATCCTAATGTCTCTTTTTTCTCTTTTATTTACTTCTTTATAAATCTAATAACGGCATAGTTAGACGGTTTTATTGATTATTACCAAGACTGCTGAGGTAGAAGTAACTGTTTCTTAGATTTCACAGAGATCAGTTCTATCTTTAATTTTAATTTAAGATATTCTTTACCGTGATTTGTGCTAGAGAGTTATAGATTAACTTCTTGCTCAACTTAAGCATTTAACTTCCCTACTGGCTCTTTTTGATGGAGTTCGTTTGCAAATCTTCTTCCAGGTCCGTGAGCATGCAATTCTATTGAATCTAGGTTCTTTACGGGCCATAGTAATGCAAGAACGAGTCCTTATATTTAATTATAGCCGGTAATCTTTCATACTAGAGAATTCTAAAAGTTTTTGGTCTGATCTAGCGGTGAACTTAATTATATAATTGGTCTGCTTATAGTAAAGGAGGACAGGCTTTCATCGATTCATTGTTACCGCGGCTAAATCCTGCAAGCACAAATGGAGGGCCATCTATGCCGTTTGTATTAGAGGTTAGTCCGTCCAATCAGCAGCTTTACGTATTGAAAAGAATTGTGAATAATCTCCGCAATTTGATCTGTTGTCTCTGCCTTAATAATAGTTCTATTTCTTTGTGAATTGATGCATGTTATATCATCTGTGACCCAAATCAACTTCTTTCCATTAGTGCTACATCACATAGGTGACCAAAATTCGCTTGAAGGCAACTACTTCAGTTAAATTGCTATCACAATGATCCCTAGGGAGTTGCAGACAATACCATCAAAATGATCCCTAGGGAATTCCAGACAAAAATTGTTAATAGGCATCAATTCTGTATCGTTAATCATGTTGTGCTTGATCCATTAAATCAGATGTAAAAGTAGTTTTATGTTCTTCACTTGCTGATATATAAAGAACTTGATGTGATTATTTATATCAAATTTGAACAATTTAAAGCATAATGGATTAAATTTCTTATTGGGCATCTCAAGAGGCTCACCGGTTTAGATTTAGTGCCATCAGATAAGTAGAATATGTAGTACGTTTGCCTATAGTGCAGGTAGTGTGAGCTTAACGGTGTAGGTATCAAAAGTGGATGCCTATTCATGTTACGTAACTGATTAGAAACAAGAATCACAACACAGAAGGAAATTCTGACTGAATGGAGTCAAACAGTAATATATGGTTGAAGTTTGTAAAAGGACTTCTTTTCTGAAAAATTTCAGGTGGTTGAAGCAGCACTGCATTCACGGATACAAAGATTGGAACATAGGCTGTGGGATTTAGAACCACGTGTGAGTATGGAACATAGTGAGTACATATAATGTTTGTACGTTCTTCTTTTTTTCCTCTTCCCACCTATTCCTTCTTCCATTGATTGGCTATATGTTGAAACCGAAGCGAGTTTCCATCTATTCCTTCTTTCACTGACTATATGTTGAAACCGAAGTGTGCTTTCTGTAAGCATGTTATCTTGGCCCGGGGGGGAGTTGAAAATGCAAGGAGTTTTATCACTTCCCTTTGTATTTTCTATCCATTACCTCTCTGAACAAATCTGTTCTAACTATCATATTTTTTAAAAAACTATTATTAGAGGTTTTTCCCGAGCTTCTTGTATGTGAAACAGCTTTAATTAATCTCTGTCAAAGTAAATGCTTGCCTACTTGCTGGAGTGGTCCCCGTAGAATTAAGTATCTCTCTTTCCTGCCTCGCTTGGTGCAGGTCCAAACACTACTTGAGGTTTTGCCTAACAGATTAACAGCAGACATATTGGAGGAACTTCGTATCAGTAAACAGAAACTGGTACAATTACCTTTCAGTTGTAGCTTATATATTTAGTCTTGATACATACTATTATGACCTTCCCTATCTTGCTTGTGACAGGTAGAATTGGGTTCCAGAGCAGGGGCTCTTAAGCAAATGCTACTTGATATTCTAGAGGATACTCATGAAATACGTCGCATCTGTATAATCGGAAGAAATTGCATACTTAAGAAAGAAAACGACGACATAGAGTGCTCCGTTCCCCTAGAGAAGGAGGTTGCTGAAGGTGTGCTTATAATATTTCCACTTTCACTCTGACTTGCATATGGAATACAATAATACCAGATCACTTGTTATTCTAACGCTTGCATAGTTGTCTTTCTATTTGCAGAAGAAGAGGAAGAAATTGAAATGCTTTTGGAAAATTATCTTCAAAGGTGATGCTATTCAACTCCATTAGTGTAGATAGTGTACCCCATTAATTTTTGCATCCTTAGTTTATGTATTTACTCTGCAATAACATAATCAAGCAACATGCACTATTTGGGCTATCAGATTCAGATGTTCTGCAGAATAAGGAGTCAACAGCAAACTTATCAGAACCCAGAAATTTGAGCACTAGTACACATTGAACCTTGAAAAGTAACAACAGTTTTCTATCTGTGGACATGTCTAGATAACATTTTTGGTATCTGAAAGGGCATTTGCTCTCTAGTGCCTGGCTATTATGATGAAATATCGGTACAAACTTCTAAATGGTTCTTCCTCCATCCCAATTCATATGACATTCTTCCTGTTTTCAAAACATCCCAAACTGTTTGTCACATTTCTTTTCTATACATTTTTACAACTTCCATCAATTCACATTCATAAAATTCAAATTTTGAACAGTAATGTGATGTTTTCTATATCAGATTTTCAAACCAAAACAACAAAAGTTATGCCTCAATCCAATCTAGTTAGGATTGGCTACATTAAACTGCGACATACATTCTGTTCTAATTGTCCCCATAGTCCCAATACTCAAAAGTTTGTCTTTTCTAACAGCTTGTGAATTTTGTAACGTTAGAAGTTATTCACTTTATTTTTACTGTTAATACAAATTTCCAGACAAACTGAAAAGGCTCTTACCAAACATCGAAAAAATGTTAGTGTACCAGCACAATTACATCCTTTCCTGAACTGTTAGTACGAAATATTAGTCCCGTAATTTACTGAAACAGGTTTCCATTTGTTCATCCAACTGCAGATGTGAATCGTGTCATGGTCAAGCAGAAAGGCTCCTTGATTCTGCAAAAGAAATGGAAGACTCAATTGCTGTAAACTTGAGGTTCGTACACGTCTTATTACTTTTCCTCTAGCTCTTTATCCTTGTGTTGGTGAACTAAGCAATGTTAAGATGAAAAGCAAGAACAACACATATGTAGAGTACATTGGTATACGCTGCTCTCATTCATTTGATGAACTCTCTTCTATCTAATTTCATGGCCTGGACTTTTTGAAACATTTCTCACGCTTTTAGCAACATATATTCAAGATTCATCATAAGCTGGTTTCATTCAGCAGATAAATTGAGCGTCGACCAGAAGTATAGATGGACTGGTAACTGACTCTGCTAGTGTTTGTGATCCAGTGAGCCATTTGTTCAGTTGTGAGAACAAGAAAATCAACCAAATGAACTAGAACTTCTATATATGACTTCACAAAAGATAATTTGGTACTGAAATTTCGATGAGTGAATCTGTACTTATGTCTTAATAAGAAGAATAACTGTGTGAGAAACTGATTATCCCATAAAAGAATGAAAAAAGAATTTAAAAAACAAAGAGAAAATTTAAGTAGATGAAAGCATATAACCATAAATTCCATGTTGTACGTTTGATAACCTTTTCCTGTCAAGTTTTGTTGTGATAAGTTGTATTGTACCTTGACTAAATAATATATCTAACACGCTCCTACTGCAGAAAAAAGCCATGGTTCTTTAGCTAAAACTGTTAAGATTTCTATATTGAAAAGGCATACAAGAAATCAATGAAATATCTACTTAAGGTTGTCGCTGGTAATCGATAGATCAGGTAAAAGATTGAAAAAGAAACAAGGTTATGATTTGTCAATTGGTGAATCTGCGCTTGATTTCATATGGTGTTTTGGCTTCTTTGTGGTCTATTGATGCATAGTTGTGAAAACATTATTAGTGATGACACTTGATTTTAATGTAATTTTTTTTGTTTACCTTTTCAGTTCTCGAAGGCTTGAGGTGAGCAGATTCGAATTGATTCTACAGGTTGGGACATTTTGTGTTGCCGTTGGTGCTCTGGTGGCAGGTATCTATCCAAATGAACCCAAAAAGAAGTTAAAGGGGTCCAGTATTTTCTTCTTTGATATCTTTTTCATGATAATCAGTTGCTGCCCCTCAGTTTTGTTCACTAAGGCGTCTTCTGTGAATATATGGCTCTCTAATAGTTTCAGTGTTTTTGTTGTACTTGGTGTCCATGGAGGCGGAGGGAGCGGGGGTTTATTAGATCGTACATGTGCCTTGGTTTCTTACTTTAATGTGTAAGAAATGTATTTACTCAATTTAATGGTATTGTCCCATATATGGTTGGACTTTATCATGCATTAAAACAGTTGCAGTGTTCATAAATAAGCTACTTCTGTATCAAATGAAGTTGCTAGCTTTTCAGTTTTGCTGTCCAAGGCTCAGCAGTCCGTCATAATTGCTTTTACCTAAAGTTTGTTTTGATGGCCTCATTTTTTTTAAATAAGCCAATGAAGTATCAGTTTCTGAGTCATAATGTTTCATCACTTATCCATTTCAAGTTTTTCTACTCCTGCTAATACATGTAATAACACATCCACTTTGGCCTTTTGTACAGGTATATTTGGCATGAACTTACGATCTTATCTAGAGGAACATATGGTATGCTTCTTAGTTCTCTAGAGTTTGTTACCTATCTCCATGTCTTGGGAAATATATCCAAAATTGTCTTCTCATCATATATTTGTCTATATTAACTGCAGTTTGCGTTCTGGCTAACAACTGGAGGAATAATCCTTGGGGCTGTTCTGGCCTTTTATCTCATGTACTGGTATCTGCGAACAAGGAAAATACTGTAAGCAACTGCTGATTCTGGAATTGCGTATAACCCCTCTTCACTGGTAATTTGTACTACTGCACTTACCTCCTTGTTCTTCACACGAAACAGTCACTTTCTTGGACTCTAATAGGGGTCGTTTAGTAGCGAGATAGAGTTGACAAGTGTTGGTAATAAACATGGATTTAGTTATGACAGAATCAATGTACTATTTGATGCAGGGTATTGTTAATATATAATAATAACTAGAGTCACGGTCAATTAATTAATGTAGTAGATTTCTCCAATATACATATATGAGTTTGGAATTGACCTATTTACATCTACTTCCTATCATGAGTTATGGAATTTTTTGTTTTATGTGCAGGTGATGTAAAACTAGACAAAGATTCAGCTAGAAACTGCAGTAGGTGCTCAAAATATTGCTGGATACTAGCATGACTGGGTACATAGGAGCATTGCACATTAATAGGACTCTTCTTAAACACTCGGCAATATTAGGGCGACATCAGCAAAATTAGTGATGCAATTTGTCCCCAATCAAGATCTGTAGGATTTGAGAGAGAAGGTGCAGCCAAAATCTTCCATGAGTTACATATACCATGAGTCCCCATTAGTAGTAATCACTATATTACCAGCTTGTTATATGTAATGTAGTATCATCTCCCAGTATTTACAGCAATAGAACATAAAAGGTATTGCCTCCATATACTCAAACAAAGCCGAGGGTCTAAACGACCTTCTATCTTCACAAGGTAGTGTAGTGGTACGGCTTTACACCCCACCCTTGAATTCATTAGGTACGTTGTTAATTGTACTTTTGAAATAACAGTATCTGTTAGTGGTGAGTTCATTGAACCGGAGTTGTCCTTCTAAAGAGTTCTCAGGTGTGAAAAGTAACCAATTTATGTATTGATATGTTTGAACCCCTTTGAGTTCAAATAATCTACTGTTAGGTTCGTGGCTTGATATACTACTCTGCCTTATTTCACATGTAACAAATGCCCCCCCCCCTCCCCCCCCGAATCACCATCCTCGGAGGCCACTAATTTCTCTTTTAGAAACAGAAAACATGCAACGATGGACAGTCACCAGGACAATTGCGGAAGGGTTTTAAATCCTACGACTGCACAGTTCAAGTCTACGCATATAAAATTCAGTTTCCTTGGCAAAAATCAACTCTAAACTACTACTGCACAATTCACTTTGCTTTGGGAGAGGGGGAGGAACAATCTATCTGAGTCCCAACACACTCTAACAAGTCAAAATAGAGAATCGGTTTAATGCAATGGTTCTGCCGACAGATACACGAAGTAACCCCAATTGTTTTTGAATTTTAACGACCCTGCTTTCACCTGAAACAAGACCACCAGCTGGATCAAACAGAGAATCCGCTCACCAACATAAAAGGCGCACAATCAACGGAACACACTAATGAGATGCAAAAAATCAAAGATTCAAAATTAGCTTTGTCAATAAAGTAAAAAGGAGAGGATATCTAACTTTCACAAAGATTACTGTGGCACTCACGTATGAGGTTGTACTCAAAATCTCAAAATGCTTCAACAACAATACAACAGTGATCATTTTGAAAGAATGAAGAGGCAAAATGAAAAGGTATAAATGGAACCAAAAGTAACCCATGGTCCACTTGCAAACTCCCATAAGAGGCAAATGATGGTTGAACCAAGAAGGTTGGGAAAAGAAAAAAAAAGACAGCACAACCTGAATCAGTCACTCTGCTTTGCTGGGTTTACGGATTGGGGAACCTTGACTGGCTTTGCAGTTCCATCAATGACAATATTGCCTACTCCGACTTCCATCTCCTCCCTCTCATCCTTCTCCCTCTTCTTCTCCAAGCTACCATTTTCAATTGCTTGGGATGTAGAATTAGTTTTAGGAGGAGAAAGATCCTGAGGGCGTCCAGTGATCCATGGATGAACGAGACATTGAGCTGCAGTAGGTCTTTTCTCAGGCACAAAATCAAGTATTGGAACAAGGAAGTCTGCCATGTCATTAGCATCTTGTTCACTGAACTCATACTTCTCCCTAAGCACTTTATTCATAGGCCAGAACCGTAATCGTCTGATATGTCTCAAGTCTCCATATCGGTTGAAGAATTCTCGCGAATGGCGCCCACCCAAGGCAATCTGCAGACGAACTTAAGATCAGCTCTACTTTTTTTTTAATGAAAAGATCCACTCTACTACTTGACTGGTTTATTATATTGAACAAGAAAGATATTAGCTATTCACGGCTTATACTAGAAATCAAAAAATCACCTTGCGTGGCATCATTCCAAGAAGCTCCATCATAAGAGCCAAGTGATCCTGTGCAGAAAGAAATCAAAGAGAAAATCATTGAAATGAACCAGCGATTGATAGAACTAAACTACAAAGAAAAAAAGACAGTTCGGTGCAATAAAAGATCCCGTTATGCGCAGGGTTCAGGAAAGGACCGGACCATAAGTGTCTTTGCATGCAGCCGTACCTTGCATTTTTGCAAGGCTTGAATACGTGACCAGGACAGCAACTTTACCACGTAATCCAAATTATTAAAATATCTCTCTGAAAATTAAACCAACAGAAGGAAGACAAACCGTGTCATCAAAACTTGATTAGATGCTCAAAAGAACTGATCTGGTACTAACTTCTATATAATCATGTGAAAGTCAACAACAAGACTCCTTGCTGTGTTAGTGGCATGCAAATGTTGGCATTTCACTAAAACAGATGAACCACTGGTTTGAGTGAGGTGCATTTATGAACTATATATTGTGATTCACTAAAAGTGACAGCTGCACCATCTACAAACTGAATTAAAGGATCAACTAAAAGATAACTGAAGACTAATAGCTTAGCTGGTACTTCAAACAATCTATTTAGGCAGGCCTAGGAGATATGATATACAGCAATGACATCTGGGAAGCATAGAGCAACATATTTTGGAGAGAGACATGATTTGCATATTACATATTAAAGAAACGAGTTAAGCCACAGATGCATTCTGTATTCTCCATTTTCGGTTCCACATCCCAAATTCTTACCGTACAACATGTTGATAACTTAGTCCTCAAAGAAAGATCCTTCTGCTCTATCTACTGAAATAATATTTTCCGGAGCAAAAAGGACAATTAACAGGGGATACAGAAGAGAAAGCTAAAGTTATTCCGTTGGTTTTTTATTTTAAGTTAAGGACATTTACAACATTTTGGTTTAAAGAGAAATTTCAGTAAAGATGGAGTTCCCCAAGATTAGTATCACACAAATTTTGATGTTAAAATTGATGTCTACAATTTTGGATACACGCTACAAGTAGCACACACAAAGGATAAAATAAGGGAAATCACATAACATAGTTTCTTCATGTCCTAAGATAGTTTCTTCATGTCCTACCTATAGCTCCAAATGCACCAACTTGTATGTGTGACACCATGGCAACTGAAGGAGCTACTATAATGTAGGTTATAGAATCACACAGAGGAAAGGATTGGCAAAAGATTAATAATTTCTGGGAATCAACTGGAACACAGCTAAGAAAGAATAGGATGTAAACAAGAGATTGATATAGGCGGTGCCAACTAGTTGGATAAGTTTTTGTTATTGTTACTCTTACTTTAGGTCTAGATGGGGATAAGATAGAGAACCCCTTTCGACACGAAAGACAAACATTCTCTTCTGCTTTTTCCTTGGTAAAGGCTTTTAAAATATAACTACTTACAAATAGAGCAACCACCACACCTCAATCCCAACCTATTTACATATACCGCAAGCCAAAAAAGGTAATACTGCGGACCCCAACTAGTTTGGGATTGCGACTTGATCATTGTCTGATTCAGACATTCAGAATTGTCAAAGGGGTAAAGTGCGAAGACGCATCATTTAAGCTTTTAAGTGCAAGCATAATTAAAAAAAACGAGCTTTAAATAGGCAAAATATGCTTACACACAAAAACAAGAATTATATGCTAGATGAATTGACTAAATGCAATGAAGTAAATTATATGAAGTAAACCTACGTCACTCTTGTTCAGATACTGTATTAAACTTCTGATTCATGTGGAAAGTTGCAACTAAGTTTCCAATTCAAATCAACTGTCTAGCTTTGTTTTGTAAATTTTTTAATTCCATATTCCTAATCACCAATATTTATATCGATGAAGTTCACTTAAAAATTAATACATCATTTTGCCAATTACTTGTTGTTGACTATTGTTTTTCTTGAGATGGCCTATTAAAAATAATCTAATTTTAAAAATCTACACCTCGTCTCCTTAGCAGTTTCACAAAAGCATTCTCCCTAAGCCACTGAAGTTCCAAGCCTACGTTAAGCCTCACTTCAAGGCTTACATGCACTTCCAGTTTGCCTAGACAACACTGAATTTATCGTGACGCCCCTCAAGTTGGCAGATAGAAGGAAGTGGTCATATCTTGGTTCCCTTCCAGTGTACCAGTCATCATACGGGATAAATACCCTCCCTTCACAGCTGAAGTTTTCCCATTGAAGAGGTGTTGTTTTGTTATTAGTTTTAGAAGAATGAACACCCAAAAATGGGCATCACGTGTATACATCAAGTCTACAAAACCCAAAAACATTAATGGAGATTATATTTTGTCAAAACGATTTCTTTCATTGAACCTAATTCATTAACTAAGAAAATAATGGAATTAAACAATAGTCAAACTCCTAAAATAGAGATCTGTGCATGCTTTCATCGAGATGGTTAAAATATTGAAAGTAGAGTTGCTATACCTCATCCCTGTCGTAGTTGTCACCACTGTGTGGATCAAAAAGAACATCACCAGTGGCAAGCTCAAAGCAAATGCAAGCAAGGGACCAAAGATCAGCTGAAGTAGAATATTTAGATCCTATGATAACTTCTGGACATCTATACTGTCTTGTCTG
>JBDJHY010000008.1:6227316-6240891 GCA_039654485.1 Withania somnifera | reverse complement strand
TTATTTCTCAATGTTTTTCATAAGTCAACAAATGTGATTCCATGTTTCTGCATCACAATTGGCAGTACTTGCGGTAGACTTATAAGTCAAATTATTTCTAAAAGCTATCTGCTTATGTTTTATACTTTTTATATTTCAAGAAAAAAAATGCAAATTAAATTGAAATTAGTCAACCCCCTCACCTAATAGTCGGTCGAAGCTGCGAATTTAGAGGAGAACGAAGAGGTTCATTCAAATTTTTTGATAAAAAATTATACGGTATATATTTTTAAAATACTTTATATATATATAAAACCTCATAAATACAAGATTAGAGATTGACTTAATAAGAAAAATTCTAAATATACTTTTAAATTTCAAATTCGAATCTCAAATATATAACGAGTACGCATTTGGCATAAAGACAATTAATACGTATGGTTCGAACCATTTATTTAATTGCATTAAAAAAATTGTCTAATAGAACAAGTTAGAAAATATTTATCTCTTCACAAAAAGTTTGGTGTCTTGCAATGACAAAATAATGTGGCAGGTTATATATGAAAACAAAATTAAATAAATAGAAGAGCGAGAAGGAATTTTTTGGCAAAGAAAGACTGATTAGATCGCCTAAAGTTATTATGCTTATTGTCCACCTAAACGTAAGAGTTAAAGATGGAAATAAATTATTTAATAGAATTCTTTTTGACTTTTGTATTGAGATTTGGGTTTTGATTATAATAGTTCTTTTCAATTTTATTAACCTTTAAATAATATTTTTATCTCCACTAAAATTTTATTTGTGTTTGAATGGTCCTTTGAACAATTCTATTTTCGTGATATGTACTTGAAAACAATAAAACTTGTCAAATCAAATTTATCAATTTTTAACCAAAAAAAAAAAAAAAACCAATATAGATAAAGAAATGGGTCTCTGTTTTTTAATTTGGAAATATTTTTATCTAAATATTATTTTTGCATGATGAATTTTGATTAATTTTAAAATTATTACTTATTTTCAAATAGAACTATAGAAGTTGTAAAAGTGGTCTATAAGATATTTTTCCCTAGAAATACTAATGAATTTCAAAATGGATCATCTTAAACTTTTGAATCTTGCTTATCTCATAGCAAAATTTTAAGGTTAAAATTCAAAACTTGCTAAATTCAAAGTTACAATAGGTCGTTTGGTACATGAAATGATGAGGAATATTCTATCATTAAGTTTGGTACTAAATTGATACCATATATGTTTGATGGTGCCAATTTATTCCGAAACTAATTTATACCATAAATCAAACATTGTATAAACTTGATACCAAATTTAGCCTTGGGTATCCATCTTATCCCGTCTAAGTTGGAATTATCTTATACCGCCTCCATATGTTAGTTTAGAGACTATAATGTCAAAACTATAATTTTGAAATAATTTAATCTGCGTACAAACAACTCCACATACAAACGACTCCCCAGGGTTAAAAGTTTAAAATTATCCACCACCAAAGTCGTTCTTCTAAGGGGAAAAGTACATAAGCAAATATAAGCTCCTAATTAACCTGCTCAGCTTAATTTTTAATTAATTACAATCCATAGTCTCTCTTCTCCAATTAAATACAATCAATAGCCTATTTTCTCCTTTTCCCCTCTAGCCACTCTTCTCCTAATTGACCGTTTTCTAGTTACATTTATCAAGCCCAATTGTAATGTAGCTCAATGGACTTCAAATTCAAAAAGCCCATATCCACTTATCATCGAATGCACACAAATCTCAGCAATATAGGTCAATATTGCTGTAACCCCCCACTTTCACTTTTCTCCAGCCGACACCTCCTTCGTAATTCTGGTAATTACTTCTCTCTAATCCTAACGCATAAAAAAAAATCTAGCTGTGAACTTATTAATTAGCTAAATTTAGAGTAAAATATCTAAAATACATTTAAGTTATTTCAATTCTTTTGAGTTACATGTTTTTTAACTATCAGCGGTGTGAGTTCAATTATTCAGGTAGGAAAAAATGTACAATTGATACTTGAGTTTACATATTTTTTTAAACTAACATAGCTGAACTACATCCACTATTTATCAAAATATATTTCAATTATAAATTGTTCATTTTTTTCTACCCGAAATATCACCATCAACCGGTAGAAAAATTGAACAGTTGATGGTTGAGTAACATATCTTTTGACTATCAGGTGTGTGAGTTTATTAATTGAACTATATCATGGATTATTTACTAAAATATACCTCAACTATAAATTATTCATTTTATTTCTATGTGAAATATCACCATCATTCTGGTAGAAAAATTGGTTTGATGGTTAAGTTGTGTTTTACTAAATAGTCAGTGATAGTTCAGTCAGATTTGAAGCTCGAATAATTGATGGTTGAGTTGCGGTTTACTAAATGGTTTGTGGTAGTTCTGTCAGGTATGAAACTCGATCTCTGATTTTCGAGTTTCATGCTGAACTATCATACGTGTGAGTTACCTATCTGAATTATCACCAACTATTTATAAAAACACACATCAACTATCTATTGTTCACATTTTTTTTACATGAAATATCACCATGGTTCAGTTAGAGAAATTGAGCGGTTGATAGTTGAGTTACTATTTTACTAAATAGTTGGTTGTAATTTAGTCAGACATGAAACTCGATCTCTATTTTTCGAGTTTCATACTGAACTATCGTATGTGTGATTTTTCTATCTGAACTATTACCAACTATTTATCAAAGCACACATCAATTATCGGTTGTTCACTTTTTCTAAAATGAAATATCACTGTCATTTAGGTAGAAAAATTGAACGATTGATAGTTGAGTTATGTTTTACTAAATAGTTGGTGGTGATAGTTCAGTCAGATATGAAATTTGATCTCTGTTTCTCGAGTTTCATACTGAACTATCGTATGTGTGAGTTTCCTATCTGAACTATCTGAACAATCACCAACTATTTATTAAGACATATATCAACTATCAATTGTTCACTTTTTTCACATGAAATATCACGATACTTCATTTAAAATAATTGAACAATTGATAATCTGATAATTGAAGTGTATGTTGATAAATTATTAATGATAGTTCAGCTAGGAAACTCATGATCAGAAAATATGGATACTTAGGTGTGTTTTTGACTATTAACTCTTAAATTTATGTTCTTCTTTTTGTTTACCAATATGAGTAATTTTGGCTGTTTTTTGTAGTTGTTTTAAGATTTTTACAGTGTTAATTTGTAATTTTTACTTTCCACTCATTTTGATAAATAGGTCTAAATTTGTGATTAGTAGTAATTCTTGTGAAATTAATGAGATTTTTAGGTCCATTAAGGATTTGTATCTAGATAGAATATGCACTTTTCTGCGCCCAAGGGTGTGTTCTAGTGGTTAATAAAGTGGATTAAAGAACCACGAAGTCTACGGTCTCAGGTTCAAATCCCAGCGGAGACAAAAATACACTAGGGGATTCCTCCCATCTGTTTTAGCCTTGGTGGGTAGAGTTATCTGATACTAGTAGGAGGCGATAGGTATCCCGTGGATTTAGTCGAGGTGCGTAAAAATTGGCCCTGACACTACGGTCATAAAAAAAAAAATTCACTTTTTTGGGTTACCTATGTGAATAGCAATGGCTCTTTTTTCAATAGTTGTTTAAGACTTGTACATGTTAAAGTTGAAGTTTTACGGGTTAGCCATTTAATAAATAGGTCCATTTTGTGATTGATAGTTGTGAATAGTAGTGGCTCTTTTTTCAACAACAACATACCTAGTATAGTTCCTCACATCTACCTTGGGAGATAAAGAGTTGGTTTCCAATAGACCCTCGCTTCAAGGAAATAATGCCTCTTTTTTCATAGTTGTCCAAGTCTTTTACTCTCTGCCAATGTGATAAACGGGCGCCAGTTTGTGATCGATGATATTTGTACTGAAACTAATGAAATTCTTAGGTCGACCAAGTATTGTCTAGGCTGAGTTTACATTTTATAGGTACATGTGTGAATAATAGTTGCTCAGTTTTTCGTAGTTCTTTCAGATTTTTACATGTTAATCAGCAGTTTTCCTCACTACTCATTTGTCAAATAGGTCCAAATTTGTAATTGGTAGTATCTTAGATGAAACTAATGAAGCTTTATAGGTCAAATAGGTCCAAATTTGCATTTTTTGGCACCTGTGATAATAGTGGCTCTTTTCTCGTAGTTGTTTAAGATTTTAACATGTTAATTTGATTTTTCTCTCTACCCATTTGATCTATAGGTCCAAATATGTGATTGGTAGTGTTTCTAATGAAATATTTAGGTTGATTAAGCATTTTTATCTAGGTAGAATTTGCATTTTTCTGGCTACCGGTGTGAATAATAGTGGCTCTTTCTTTCTTTCTTTTTTTTTTCTTCTTGATAAGTAATGATTTTATTTAAAGACTACCAAGAAGGTATAACAAAAGGTACATGACTTAGCAACAAACTCTAAATCCATTACTATATATTATCTTGTGGCAAGTATAAAAAGTTCAAATACTTATCCACCGTATCTGCACTGCTGCTATAACACCAAAGTACAGATTTTTAATGCATTTATTTTTTACTATGGAATTCTGTAACGTCTTTCCTTCAAAGCATGCCGTGTTCCTTTCTAGCCAGAAGGTCCACATTATGCAATTAGCAGTAGTTCTCCATATTGGCTTTAAGTTCTTCTTCACCTCCTGTGGTTGCCATACTTCCAACGAGCTGCTAACAGTGGCTCTTTTTTCGTGGTTTTTAAAGATTTTTACATTTTAATTTGCAGGTTTTCTAGCTACCCACTTGATAAATAAGTTTTGATTGATAACCTTTCTAATGAAACTAATGAAGGTTTTAGGTTGACTGATGATTTTATATAGGTAAAATTTGCATTTTTGGCTACTTCTGTGAATTATAGTGCTTCTTTTTTCATCTTTTTAGTAGTTTTACAGCTTTTGCAGTTTTATTTGCTACCCATGTGATAAATGGGTCCAAATTGGTAATATGTAATATTTCCTGTGTAAGTAATGAGTTTTTTTTTGGTCTACCAAGATTATTTTTACAGAGATGGGTGCTAAAGGGAGGAAGAAAAGCATAACTAAGAGGTTGAAGAAGGGTGCTAGCGAATTCTCTGCTCCTTCAGCTTCTAAAGATAAAGCTGTTGACTTTCTTGTAAGTTTATGGCATGTTAAAGTTAGTAAAGCTTATCAATGCTCAAGAAGTCTTGGAAAGAGAGAAAAACTGAGAACAATTGTTTTGTTCATGTTTTTAGTTTCTTTCTTTACTCTCATTGAGTTGAGGGTCTATAGGAAATTGCTTCTCTACCTTCTCAAGGCAAGGGTAAGGTCTATGTACACTCTGCCTTCCCCTCCCTCAGATCCCACTTGTGGGATTAGATTGTGCTTGTTGTTATTGCTTCTTGTAGTATCTTTCATGATACATGTTAATTTATCCTTTTGATATGTATGTTTGAAATTACTCAACAATTACTATGATGGTCGAGAACTGTTAGGATCTATATGGTCATTGGGGGATTTGTTAGAAGATTTTTGCTGTGTAGGACAGGAAAGGGAACTTAAAGGAAAAAAAGAGTAAATGTTTCGTTGGCTAATAGATTCCCATGATGAAACTAGCGCCCATTCTTAATTACTTGCAGGTCCATTCTAATAGAAGTAGCCTGTATGCATATAAAATCCTTGCTGAGATTCTTTATCTTACAATTGAGATAGAATTTTTGACTTAAGCACATTTGTAAAAGAAAAATATTTTCACAGCCCTCTTATTGTGCTTCATGAGCTAGACAAAAAGATATTGTTGAGTACTTGGGGAAAGCTGACATGGATGATACCATTATTTAGATACAAATATTGTGGAGTACATGAAGTGTTTTTAGTTTTTTCTTTTGCAAGGCAATGTCATGGAAAATTTTGGTCTGATCTCTCATGAGAGTCTCCTGATAATTAAAAAAAACTTTGGAGATAATAGTGGAAGCTAAATAGATAACTAAAGCATCTTTTTGAATAATGTAAGTCATACTTTTGAATATGAATAGATAACTAAAACATTTGACATATATTAATTCAAAATAAGTACTTCATCAATTCCAATTTATGTGACACTATTTCCTTATTAGCCCATACAAAAAAGAATGGCATATTCTATATTTGACAAACTTCTCATTTTTCCCTTAACGAGAAACTTCTATAGCCTCACAAATTTTATTATCCTTAGTAGGAAAGGAACACATGCTATGGCATGTCTTAACCACAAGTATCAAAAGTCTTATAGCCGTACAAATGTGATAGCATGTTTAAAAGTTAAACACCATGAAATTCAAAAGTCCTTGTTTCTTTCTTCTACTCGATGTTGAGTCAAACTATGTCACACTAATTGGAACAAAGGAAATATCTGGTTTTTAAGTGTCACAACGCATGGGCCATGCATCTATAGATGCGGCAATGTTGGTATTCATTTTTCAGCCAACAAGTGTCATTTCATGGTCAGTTATTCTCCACATACAAGAGTATGAGTTGTGTGGATCATATAAATACTATATTGCATGTGATTCGATTGTCTTTTATAGTGACATATGGTATCTTTAATGTAGTAGTTCTATTGTATAGGAGGAGAAGAAAAAAAGGACTTTTTTGATGATGGTTTGCTTTTTCTGACTTTTGTTTTCCTTACACGTAATAGCCATTGGAAGGTGGGCCGGCTAGAAAACTTCCGGATACTGAAGTACGGGAAAGTAAAGTGACGGTGTTGTATATTGGAAGGATTCCACATGGATTTTATGAGAATGAAATGGAAGGTTTGCATTTCTCACATTGTATTTTTTCCTCCCCTTTCGAAGCCTTTTTAGCTTTCACATCTCTTTGTAACATGACAAAGTTTAACTTTTGTTGTGCCATTTTCTGCTGCTGTTGTCTTTAGGTTTCTTTAAGCAATTTGGTACAATTAAGAGGCTTAGACTTGCGAGGAATAAAAAGGTGATACTCCAACTGATTCTAGTCTTTAATTTAGTGTAGTTTGATATCTTTGCCTGGTTGTCTTCTTGACCTACTTTGATTCATATGCTTGTAGCCACAATCTGACAACTTTGGACTTAAGAAGACCCATCCTGGTTGGATATGATCTCGCTCAAGTACCTAAAAGTGATGACAATTTTTTATTAGTCGTCATATTTTATAAAGGATAGCTGCAGTACTTATGATTCTGCTTGTGAATATCAATGTTCACTACTTCCAGCCACATTATCCAACAAAAAGCTTATTTGCATTTGCCTTGAGTAGCCTTCACCAAATATTTTCTTCTTTCAAAAATAGGATAGATATATCTCTACCTTTCTTTATGGGATGTTGTAGTCTATCATCGATGAAGCTAACAACTACTTTGGACTTGTAAGTTTTGCGTAAAGATTGGGATATGTTCATTTTCGAAGTATTTAAATTGTGGTCCAATTGTTGGAAATTACACAAATAATTGTAGCTTTGAGGTGTGTCAAGAACGCTGTCCTTAATTTCCAACAATCAGGTTTCTGGAGCTAAGGGCTTCGAGTTGGATATATCCTTCAAATTTTAAGTCCATAATACACTTCTACTTTTCTCATTGTCTCTCTATGTGGTAATCTTTTGATTCTTTTCTTATTTCCTTCTGTTTTCTTGTGTCTTTTCTCATGACAGACAGGAAAATCAAAGCATTTTGGCTTCATAGAATTTGAGTCCCCTGAGGTTGTTCCTATTCCTGAGTAATTTATTGTGTTCTATGCCCATATTTAGGGTCTATCTGTTCATCTTCTTTCGATTATCTTATCTTGCATTTTTGGACAATTGCAGGTTGCGAAAGTGGTTGCAGATACTATGCATAACTATCTATTATTTGAGCACTTGTTGCAAGTTCGTCTTATTCCTCCTGAACATGTTCATCCCAGATTGTAAGGGTTTCTTTTTAAATCCAATTGTTATGTATTAGATTCATCTAAAAATTTCATGTTCTTTTTGGTTGCTAAGTTTGAGAGTTCTTCAAAACACTTTCCTTGTTCTTTTTTCCCCTTTCACTCTGATCCAATAGTAAGAGACTGGTCTGGAATATTGTCACTTTGTATTAAATTGAATCTGCTCTCCGTCCTTGACTCCTTGTGTAAAGACAATAATTTCTTGCATTAGACATGTGAAAAGAAAGACTAAAATAGCTTGCTGAAGTGGTGGTTGAATTGATGGATACTAATCCTTCTTTAAACCAAATGCTTTGGTTTAAGATTCCAAGGGAGATATAACTTATTCCAAGAAGCGACCTGATGACAACTAGCAATATTGTGGTTGGGTCAAGTATAAAATAGAATATGTTTCTGAACTAGAGTCTAAAGAGGTCTCCCTTCTGAATAAACAATCCCTGATGGCTTATGGTTCAATCGTACCAGTTCCGTGCTGGAATTTGCCATTATGATGTTACATATAACGTTTTACTTTGTGTAAATGATGACATTTTTCTTACAAAGTTCCCCATGCATTATGATTGTGAGTGAGTTTGTCATAGAACAATCTGATGCATGTGTAAGAAAGAAATTTGTTTGCGCTAATGTATGTAAATTGACTTGTATATGTAATGCAAATTGGTACATAGGAATTATTGAAGTATCCTTAGCAATCCTAAACTTATAAGGACCATGAAGATGATATTTACATGAATGGAGCTTGTTGCTATAATGGAGTTGCATGAAGCGACTGCTTGGTTATTGTCTTTTTTGGTATGGCTCTAATTTGTGTATTTGGTTCCAGGTGGAAAGGTGTAAACCATTGGATTGGGTTAAAATTGAAAGGAAGCGTCAGGACAAGGTAATGGTTGTTCTTATATGCATGTGATACAGATATTTACCTGATTATGCAAAACATTCTGATACATGCTTTTAGTTATATATATATATGAGCTCTCATTCAATTGTATGTAATTGTGCAAAGTTTGACTACATGGTCCGTTGTTCTATGAGCTCTATACAAACTTGTTTGAATATGAAGCTTATTGAGTGCTGATAATTATCCAGGAAAGAACATTGGAAGAGCACAATAAGTTGGTTGAAGGAATTATTAAACGTGACAAAAAGAGGCGAAAGAGGATTGAGGAAGCTGGGATTGATTACGAGTGCCCAGAAATGGTAAGAGCAAATGTTCTTTATTACATTTTGCACCATCTTGTGCTACAAATTATACTTATTTATGGATGTATACTGGTCCAGGAACTACCTGTTGGCTAATTTGACAATGAATAGGATTTGAATGAAATAAGAAATTACTAATGTTGTTCTTCATGGTATTAGGAAGGAAATGAGTGCCTAACACACCAATTAGAAGGACGATCAGCACAAGTATCTTACACGCGTATCCAGCTAATCTCGTAGCTATAAGAAAATTATAGTACATCCAAGCTAGGATTTTAGTTTTAAAATACAGAATCCATAAAATTGAGGAATTTCTTGTATAATCTCGAGGAGGAAAAAAAAAAGGTTCCATGAGAAACATATAACACAGCAAAGAAGGCATTGCGATCTGTTATTTAGATAGCCACATTTTGTTGTCAAAACCAAAAAGAACTTTCTAGAACATGTGGGGAGTAGCAGGTACCTGATGGATGGTTGAGTTGCATACAAGTTAACCCAGGCACAACCGTTTTTAAAATGAGGAGGTTTTCAGACATGTACCTAACCCACTCTGTATGTTTGTATAATAAAAAATTGCATGAGAATTCTTCCATCTCAAGAGGGTCGAAGAGACAAGTGTTGTAGTCAGGTCTGGGGAGGGAATAGAGTTTACATAAACTTTTACCCCCTACCTCGAAGGAGGTAGCAGAGACATAAAATTGAACTTACATCTACAATGTGATTTGCAGGTGGGTGCAATTCAGGCTGCACCAAAGAAGATCAGATTCGCGGATTAGATCTTTCAAAGAATAGTATGTGAGCAAAATAGTATCTATGGCGACAAGCAGATTACTATGTGCACGCGTGGTGTGACTGAGGATTGGCTGAACTGGCATGTGACCGGCCACATTATCTTGCTACAGAGTAACCTATGTTGTCAAAGGTTCTCTGGGCTATTGATAACATTTAATTGCTTTTATTTTGAAAATTTTGAAGGGAAAAAGTGGTTGTAGCCTAATAGGAAAATGAGGAAAAATTTGGCAACTAATATCGATTGATTGTATATGGGAAACCTCTGAATTTTCATATTGATGTAAAATACAACATATCCAGTGTGATAGGTAGGATCTAGGGAAGATAGGGTATATGCAGATCTTATCCGTACTTGGAGGTATGGATTAATGCATATCAAAACAATTTTACAATAAGTTATGGTTGCAAGTAGCATTCGAAAAAAGAGACTAATGTTAGCATTATTGATAATCGAAGCACAAAATAATAAGTATTAACAAAAGTTGAATAATAGAAAGTGCTATACATAAATATCTCTTGTATATTATTTTCAACTCGCTTCATTAGTTGTTATGTTTGAAATTGGTGTACTTGTTATTTGTAAAATAAGCAACGTAATACAGTCACTGACGGACTCAAAAGGATCTCGCCTCAAATGGAGTTGATCCCGCATCTTTCAAAAAATTCGTAGGTTAATAATTATGGAAAATTGAATTTTTTTTCATATTTCTGTTTCAAAAACAGCGACACTCGTCCTTGCAAAGATACATGCTGTGGTGGTCCGACAGGGCGGGGATGACTTCTTTTGAAACAATAGTAGCCAGAAACTGGATACATGCTAATAATTTACAAAATTTTAACATGTGATCTAACATTTTTCTTGTAAAATTTTATGTATCTACCAATGAGGTTCTTAAGTTGCCATCCAACAGAAAATGACCATTTACCAAATTGTTATCGCAAAAAAAAAAAAAAAATAATAACTGACAATTTTTCCATAATAAAAGACATAGTTTGACATCAGTTCGAACAGTGTTGGCTGAAGAAAACTTTATAATTGGGCAGTGTTCAACAAAATTTTCATTCAAAATCAAATGTAACTTTGTATGGATAATACTGTAATTCACATGTGTTCAAAGTCTACAAGAAATTTAACAACTTCATGAGTATACTATAAGTGGAGACTAGGAAATTTTCTGGACAAACAACAAAACTATGGCTACTATGAAAGAAAAACACCTAAAATCTTTATGGACCGCGCTAAATAAATAGTTATAGGACAGCGCGCTATACAAAAATGAGAAAGAATGTAGCAGTTGATTTCCACCATATAACCTAGTTTGTTACAAGAATGAATAGGAAATGCCAAACAATAATGCTTGCAACACGAAAGTTGGAACGATGCTTAATAACAGCGTGTAAGGGTTGTTACGTGGTGAACTGTTGAACTGTCCTGTATTGACATACTCGGTTTTCCCTCTGCTTGTAGTAGCCGAAACATTAACAGCCTGAGAACCTGATATGAACACAATGGACAATGCAATACATGTTAGCTTAACTCGACAACAAACTGAAGTTAATTCGCCTATTTTGAAACGCTGTTTTGATTGGAACTACTGTAAGCAGTGCTATTTCTTCGATTAAGATTGGTCAAAATCATCGCATGGATAACTATATGACTTACAATCATAATTGGCCCATCCAATACGTTGTCCAGCCAGATCGTAAACAATAATCTTGTCTTTTAGAACAAGGTCTGCACAGAAATACATATATATACGAATCAACAAAAAAGAAGATAAGAAGATCACGTCCATCTAGAATGACACATTCATTAAAGCAAATGCTTCGTCTGTAAATACGAAACATGGAATATGAATAGTCAGGAAACGATCAAAAGGTTTAACTGGCAAAACCAGTAGACTGAAAAAACAAGATCCTACGTTTATGACTTTATGCAAAGATTCTTCTGGTGCTATAGTTTTTGCTGTGACGGTCCATCAAAATTACAGGACTTATATGAATATAAATAACGGCTTTATCTCAGTAACTCAGCAAGCAGAAATCAATGAAAGAGACGGTGTTACGAGAAACACGAAAAAGGAGCTCAAAAATGAGATTAGGTGCAGGGAAGAAGTACACTCGTTTGATTTGTAAGTGATTACCTCCCAAAATTGTCAATCCTTGGCCAGAAATTTTCTGAAAGCCCATGCACCAGACAGCAGCACCACCCTACAGAAGCAAAAACTGAACTGAGTGCAGATTACTTTCATAACTAGATTGCGGGCACTAAAAGAAATAAATAGCTTATGGCCACAGTGTGGTCAGTGAACACATTGGAATAGATTACGTAACAAATTAATAGGTAGAAAAATTTACGAATATGAATAGATACACAACGAATAGAAGTAAAGTTTTGAGCAGGTCAACGTGCTTAAAACACACCATTACACCACCAGTAGATAAAATAGGGGTAGATGGTATAAAGTCATCTGCAACTTAAGACTGCGTTCATGAGTCTGAAGAAAATTAGACTTACAACAGAGTTCTGCTGTATAAGGTACTCCTCACCCCTTAATACCATTGTTGCACCACCGGCAAAGTTCAAACTCACTGTGGGAAATATATCACCAACGCTGCACACAAAAAAAGCGCTAGTAAAAAATTTCAGTACAAAAAACCGAACCATCAAAAGGAAAGCTCCCAAGTTCATTTTTTTTAGAAAACCTGGAAGTGGTTAGATAACACTGGTTTCCCCTGGCAACAAGAGGGCGCACATTCTGTGAGACAGCCTGACTGATCTGCACGAGAAAAAAGATTAAGTTATAAGGAGCATTTGCGATGATATAGTTACCAGCGTTATTTCAGTAGTAAGTTGATAAGAGCACTGGTAAAATGGAATCCAAGTGAAGTTTTTCGCAATATTAGTAGATGAACACTGAATGATCTAAACTTCAAACAGATCACAAGATCGGTCGAAACGATAAAACTTACACCATTAACAAAAATTTCATAAGCTTCTTCTGCAAGATACGCCAGAGTCGTTCCGGAATCAACTATGGTTCCCCTGTTGCTTGATGTTTCAAATACTTGTTGACTAATAGCCAATGTCTGCCCATTGAGAGCAATGCTCTCAAGATTTAAGTTGTAATGTGGCCTGGTGAAAAGAAGATAAACAATGTGTGCACATGAGTTGGGATATTTATGAAAAAACACAGAGGCAGGTGAAAGATATCCACGAAATCTAACCACAAAGATAAGTACACAACTCAGGTTGACTATATTTACTTCTGGGCAAGGAATGGGAAAAGCAAAGCTCTATTTGCATTGGGCTTACACATTAAAGATTACCGTCTGATCACATTTTATTGGAAGCTCGATCAGTTCAAGAGTTCATATAGTAACAAAGGGTTAATCATCGTATATGAGATCTGATTAAAGAACTACCAAGAATACTTTTAATATGCCAATATTTGGCGAAAAAATCTCAGCAAAGAAAGGTAGGAAACATGGTCACGAACTATCTAGAAAGATAAATGAAGTCATGCAAGCCCGCCATGAAAGAGATAACATACTGTGATGGGACAAGTGGAGTGTAAACTAAATTTTGCTCCACAATCTGACCTAGCACCAAGATACCACCTCCACCATTACTTCCTTTCAAGCAATGGGAAAAC
>JBDJHY010000008.1:6123561-6137799 GCA_039654485.1 Withania somnifera | reverse complement strand
ATCAATCACTGATACTTGCATCAGGATAGCTTAAACTCAAAGTTTTTAATTAAGGACGAAGAGTTCCAATCCAACCTGTGATAAGTAACCATCAATTTTATGACGCAACAAACCCCATGGAACAAAGATTAAATAAGTTGAGTTATATAAAAAGGAGTTTAGTAAATTCGAAATCTATATTTAATAGGGGGAGGGGGTCATTGTCCTTTTTAAAGAATTAAAAATTTGATGTAGGTTCTATTCCTAGCTATTTATCCATATATCTTGAAATTGAAACTTGAAAATTTATGTTTTAAAATCGTAATTTTTATTTCTTGAAAAATTGAGTTTTTCTATTTCTTCAAGTGCTTTAATCTCTTCCTTGTCCATCTTCACTTCTTCAATCATTTTAAAATTGTGAACATTCTTTTCTTTTTTCATATATACAGCATAATTGATTTTTACTACGTTTGATTAAAAAAAATTAAAATATAATTTATCGATTAGAAAATTTGGTCAAATTTATGTCTAGCTTAATGAAATTGAAAATCTTAACGACAAAGACATAAGAAGAGAGTCTTCGGCCCCTTAGAGTTTAGAATTTTAACACATATATTGATAAAATAGGCTACTTTATACGTAATTTAAAAATATTTTTTGCCATTAACCTTAATGTCTAAGCAATTAAAATATCAAAAATTGATTAAACCATGTAAAAATATTTGATTTGTTAAATTACATAATTCTGTATATACGTGTAATATATGAGCGTGCACGCACATATATATATATATGTAAGATGTTGTGGCGTATTTTAATGAACAACATCAATATTTATTATTTTTTCATAATTTTAATGTTATTACTTACAAACTACAAAACAGAAAAAGTTGTGCAGCAAGCGGATCCAATTTTTTTTTTTTTTTTTGTCCAAAGTATGAAATAAAATAAAAAGCAAAAGAACAAAAGAATTAAAAAAATAGAATTTTATGAGCCATTATAAGTTATATTTTCGAATAACATCTTATACCACTCTCCTTCTACTTTATTCTTGAATTGAAATTTGATTCATCTAATTAAGGTTTTATTTGATTTAAAATTTTTTATAAAAGTGATATGTATCTAGTTTCCTACTAATACGATAGTTAAATTCATATCGTTTTAGCCACTTTTAAGAAATTTATTTAATATGGTATTTACCTCACAAAAAAGAAGATTTATTTTAAAAGAATTTTTCGAAGTGTTTGAAATTTTTCCTTGATTATCTTTCATCATCGTAAAAATGGTACTCATTCTTCTTTTTTATACTTTGTAATTGGATTTTCATAAATTCTATTAATAAAATAATTAAATTTTTTCTTGATTATAATTTTTTTTTAAAAAAATATATCTAACTTGATGAAATTAAAATTTTGATAGCAAAAATATAAAGAAAATAAACTCGACAAATAATATTTATATAAAATTCCCAAGGGATTTTAAATCTTTCGTATATACTGATTAAATAAATTACTTTATGCGTATTTTTTTGAAAATATTTGTTACAGGTTGATAATAACATTAATACACATAGATTCTACTAGCACCTATGTTGTCCAGATTTGATATTTTAATGTCAAACTAATATTTGCATAATTGATGTATCAATTCGTGGACTCCTTCAATAAATTAAATTATGGATATGAGTCTTTTTTTTTTTTTTTAATTTTGTAAAAAACAATATTTCTATGAAGAAAATAATCCTCAAGGAAAGATATTTAATCAGATTTTAGTTTAATGAAGGAGCAAAGTATTTTTTGCTATTTATCTTTAGGTCAAATTAATTTTGTGATTAAATTATGAAAAAAAAAATATATTTGATTTGTAAATTACATAATTTTGTATATACGAGTAACAAATGTGCAACACACGTGTCAAATATTTATAGGTAGTGTGATGTGACATATCTTATTGAGCGGCATCATTATTTATTTATTTTCTCATAATTTTGTTTTTTTTACTTAAAAACCTGTGGAAAAAAATTAATGTGACTTTTTTAATTTTGATATTTATTTCATTTCCTGAATTATTATTTTTTAAAATAATTACCTTAATAAAAAAGGTCCAAAAATAATTTATTTGATATATTAGGGTTTTTCAACGACGTTATAAAACGTGACTTTTGAACAATACTTTATACCGCTCTCCTTTTATTTCATATCTGATTGAATCTTCTCTTGATTTGAAATCGTTATACAAACATGATATGACCTTCAAGTGCTTGAAGCTCTGCATTTTTTTTTTTTTAACACTTCATAATCGATTTTCACTATTTAAAAACAAATTAACCGATCATAAAAATGTGTTTAAATTTTATATCTAGCGTGATGAAAAATAAAAAATTTTATGACAAGGTATAAAAATCGAAACTTCAACAAATATTGTATTTATATGCTGCCTATGAAAATTTACAAATGTAACATACATACTCATTAAATGTGCTGGTTTATGTGTAATTTAAAAATATTTTTTTTGTTGATCTTTATGTCTAAGCAACCTCTTTATCCTTCTAAATATATCCAGTATGTTGTGATTGTTATTTTATTGAGAGCTCGATCTATCGGAAAGAGATCCCTCATTGAGTCCTTATAAACGGACGGCTCCTCCATGTGCTCCTTACTCGAGGAAAGATGGGCGGTTCTTTGCTTTAACCATATGCTGAATATAAAAATTTCAAGCAACGAAAAATAATTCAATGAAATAATACACTATATGAAATATAATAAAAAGCTTGTTGAGAGAAAAAAAGATTACTTACCAAACAAACAAATCGAAACGAGGATCAAAACAATAAAAAAGAAAAACCTTGAAGACTTCATCATAAATAGTGTATATATTTCACGCACACCATTTAGATTAGTCAAGGCTAATTTAGGAATTTATATGTATATTACAATCTTCATCTTCAATAGAAAAAAAAAAAAAAAATCCCCCTTTTCCTATCTGTATGTATATTAACGATTTCACCGGAAAAAAGAACCCTAATTTTTTTCTCTCTCTAACAACTTTTCCTATCACCAAAAATTGAATACACAAATTGCGTGTTTAAGGATTTTCAAGGTTAGTTTATCATTGCAAAAAATCATCATCATCATTAGTATTTTTTTATTTTTTATTTTTTGAGATTTTAGATTATTTTGGTGTATTTGCTTTAGGTAAAGTTATTTTTTTTGTGAATTTTCTAGGAATTTTTTGTTGAGATTTTTGATTGATTTTTGGTGTGTTTGATTTATTTTTTTTAATGCAATGGCAAATGATTCATAGCAAGAGTAAATTTTTAGTTTTTTTTGTGAATTTTCTAATATTTTTTTTTTGTTGATTGATTTTTGGTGTGTTTGAATTTTTCTTTTTCGCTTTTTTTTTTTTTTTTTTTTTGCAATGGCAAATGGTTCAGAGCAAGAGTAGATTTTATTTTGATCTTTTATTGATTTTACTAGGGAGTTATTTTGGTATTTGATTTATTTTGGTGTGTTTTGAATGTTAATTTTGCAACGGAAAATGGTCCAGAGCATGAGTAATTTTTTTTTTTTTAATTTACTAGGAATGAAGCGGGAATTTGCGATGATGATGAAGGCGCAGGTTGATTGGGATGTTGGTGTAGGTAAAAAGAGGGTTACGAGATCACCACAGTTGAGTTTGAATAGTCCTGGTAATGTTAGTGATGCTAAGGCTTCTGGTAAAAAGAAGAAGAAGGAGGTGAAAAATGCGATTGCTAGTGAGGAATTGGAGAGTGATGGAGTTGTGAAAAGGGATGAAAATGTGGTTTTGTTGAGTGAGGATTTGGCGAATTCAAACGTTGTTGGTGAGGAATTGGAGAGTTCTAAGGTTGTTGGGGAGGATTTAGGGAGTGATAGAATTAAAAGGGATGAAAATGTGGTTTTGTTGAGTGAAGATTTGTCGAATTCAAAGGTTGGCGATGAGGAATTGGAGGGAGGCGGGATTGTGAAAAATGATGAAAATGTGGTTTTGTTGAGTGAAGAAGAGGAGCCGAAGAGCGATGTGGTGGATTGTAATAGTGATGATGAGAAGAAAAGTAAGATTGATGATGAAGTTGTTGGGTGTGAGGAAAAGAAGGAGAGTGGAGAAGAAGGGAATGCTAGCATGCAAACTAGTGGAGATGAAGCAATGCTTGATGTTGTTCCTGAATTAGCTGTTACTGCTCAGAGTGATGAGCAAAAATATGGGGATGATGCTAAGAGTGAAATGCCTAAAACTGGGAAGGCGAGTGATTGCATAGCTGGAGAAATGCCTGAAATTGTTCCTGAATTAGCTGATGGGCAAAATTATGGAGATGATATGAAGACTGAAATGGCTAAAACCATGAAGGCCAATGATTGCATTGTTGAGGCAATGCCTCAGATTATTCCTGAATCAGCGGTTACTGCTCCGGCTGAGCAAAAGGTGTTATTACAGATGCCTTTGAGGCGGTTTACTAGGTCTGCTTTGAAAACAGGAGAGGATGCAAAGGTATCTCAGTGCGATGGCACTAAGACTGAGGAGGTTCACGAAACTGATCCTGTAGGAACTATGTCTGCTCCTGCAAAGTTGGAGTTGAAGATGTCTAAGAAAGTTGAACTTACTAAAATTCCCACAAAGTTGAAAGATCTTCTTGAAACAGGTTTGCTGGAGGGGTTACCTGTTCGCTACATTCGTGGCAGCACAAAGGTGAGTTTTTAAAGAGGCATTCATTTACTGAGTTTCCGTTTGGCAATAATTGCAATTCTCTTTAGAGATTAACCAAATGGTTGTAATTTAGGGGAGAGGGCGTCCTGCTAAAGGACTTCGCGGAGAGATTAGAGGGTCGGGAATATTGTGCTTCTGTGATAACTGTCGTGGGACACCTGTAAGTGTAGTTTTTTGGATTTTCGTCTGTATTAGCTGACGTATCCCTTATATGATATAGTTCTTTGCTCGATACAGGTTATTACCCCTAATCAATTTGAGCTGCATGCCAATAGTGCCAACAAACGCCCACCAGAATACATCTATTTGGAGAATGGAAGAAGTCTAAGGGATGTATTAAATATGTGTAAAGATGCTCCTTCTGATGAAGTGGAAATAGTGATAAAAAATGCCATTGGAAGTGCAGACGCCAAATTATTTTCTTCAGCATGCAAGACCACACAGGAGTTTAAATCTACCCCTGATCAAAGTAGTGAAGCTACTAGCAGGTATAAATATCTAGCTATTTTCGTGGTCATGGAAGCTTCTGCCTCTAAGCTTATACATCATTCTGTAATTATTATCAAGATTTTGTGATATTGTTTTAATTGCGTTGATCTTATTCAGGTTCCAAGAAAATGTGGTAACTTTATATCTTAAAAGTCATACATATTGCTTATGATTTTGATCCGATATTTGCTGTTTTAAACATTTTGACATGGGTGGTCATTTACAAGGGTGTTTTGTGTTCCTCTTCTCTTCCTCAGTCTTTTGTTGTTGATGGTTGGTCGGTGTTGTTAGCCAACAGTCATATCCGTATAAAACCTTTTGGGAATTTTATTTCCATATAAAACTTCAATGTTAGATAAGGCTTTCCTGGGGTGCTTTTGCCAAGTTTGCGTGTATATTTTGATTTCAATATCATCATCTTTTCCTTGAAGTGAGAGATACCCTTAAAAGGATGAAAGTGTCTCATTGTCTGTTTTTTTTTCAAATACCTCTCTTGATACTCAACTTAACTTCTTTCCTTCTTTTCACTTCCTTCCTCAATACATGAAACTAACTCAGTGATCTGGCTGAAGCTAGCGCCATAAGTTGGACTTTAGCCCGACTAGGATTTTCATCCCTACTCGTTCTTGCATCTTTAAAGAACTGATGACTACGAGAGCTAAACATCTACCATCTTTATATGTAGATCTATTTCTGTTGCCTATTGTGGAGGGGAAATCATTCTGTTAGTAGTGAGACAATATCGCTGCCCCAACAAAAAAAAAATGATATGAACTAAATGGATAACATCCTTATTCCCCAAAATAAAATAATTGAAGTGGTATCGTCATATAATTAAGGGAAAAGGGTAAAAGATACCCGTCTACGTTCGTTTATTGGTTAGTTTTTCCCTAGTTATACTATAGGACCAAATATACCCCTCTCGTTAAGAAACTTAACAAAAATACCCCTTTATTTAACAGTTGTTCACCATGGCCTCTTAAAATCTGATGTGGCCTGACATTTGGATGAAGTGGACACCACGTGGCATGCCACCTCACCACCAATATTTATTTCTTAATTTATTTTTTATTTCAAAATTTATTCTTTTTTCCCTTTTCTTATTTTTCCTTTTTCTAACAACCACAGAGCCTTGAAGTTGATGACGTCGACGTTGTGTTCTAACTAGGCGTGTCAAAAAGGGGAAGACACGTTGAAAAAGCAAGTAAACAGTAAACACTCACTAATTTTTCAAAATGAGTTTTTGTTTTGGTGTAGAGAACATTGCAAAATCGGAACTTCCTATGTAAACAAACAAACAAATTACAACAATTTTAAGTAACTCATCATGACTAGTTAAGCCCTAGCTGTCACCTCTTCTCTTCTCGTTTCTTCTTCTAACAAAGCAATCCATTTATGGAGTCTCCGCCCTCTCCTCGTCAATATGTCCATCGGAATTCCAAGTGAAAACACACACTCATTAATTTTATATTAGGTTTATTTATTTGAGTTTTGTTGATTTTGATGATGTTGATGTTTCCATAAAGAGACTTTTTGAGTAAAACACATGCTACTATTTTGTATACCCTTTTTTTAATTTCGTTTATATTTTAATCAGGTATAGGGAAGGAGAATCACGAGTAAAAAGCAAAGACCCATGTGATCCTTTTATAAGGGTACTGTGAGGATCCCATTTGAAGAGAAACGGGTGTATTTGGGTGATTCTTTAGTTCTTCCTGTGTGAGTAATGGGGGCAATTTGATGGAGGTTGTGACTAGTGAGAGCAACTGAGTGAAAACTGTTGGGTTCAGGGAGATGAATGATGCTTGTAATTTCTTGTCAAATATGAGGTTTGATTGTTGAAAATTGAAAACCAAATTGTTGAAGAAAGAGAAAAGGAAAAAGAAGAAAAGGAAAAAAGAGTAAAATTTAAAATTTAAAAATTGAGGGTGAGGTGGCATGATATGTGGCATTCAACTCACTCAAATGTCAGGCCACATCAAATTGTAAAAAGCCATGGTGGACAACCGTTAAATAAAAAGGTATTTTTGTTAAGTTTCTTAAAGGGAGGGGTATATTTGACTCTATAGTGTAACTAGGGGCAAACTTAATGAGGTATTTTTGACCCTTTTCCTATAATTAATTCTTGTCCCCGGAAAAGTTAAATAATTGCAGTGGCATTGTCATATATTCTACTTCAGTCTTATTTCATCTCTTCTTCCATGGGTTGTTGGAACATTACCATTATGTTATTTCCATTTCTTTTTATCAGGTAAACGTATTTCATTTATTAACAAGGCCAAAAATTTGGGCGTATATAAGGGGTATACCACCATTATGTTCTTTCCATGTTTTAGATAATTGAAGCATTTGCCTTGTGTTTTCCTTTGTATATAGTTTATTGGCTTATGATTCCTTACCTTTTTATGTCAATATGTTATTTCCCATATTTGGTTCAGGTCCACATCATCTGTGCCTGCTACAAAATTGACCGGTCGAATGCATTCTGGCAGTGGAACTCAAGGCAAAGTTCACGGAAAGTTAACTAGAAAGTAACTCTTTATAGCTTTCTCCTCTTGGTCTTTGATTATTTATTTTTTGCCATTGCTCCTGGCATCTAAGCTTTTTATTGATCTTTTCATACTTTATTGGTTCAAGATGTTCCTTTTTGACTTCATTCCTGCTCTTCTGTCTCTACAGGGATGTGCGCATGCACAAACTTGTATTCGAGGAGGATGGACTTCCTGATGGAACCGAATTAGCGTATTATGTCCGTGGAGAGGTTAATATTCAACCCAATGACATAGTTCCTTTTTAATGGCTCTTCACTTTTGTGTTGTAACAGGTTAATATTCAACCCAACACTAGATTGTTCCATTTTTAATTGTTTATCACATGCAGTGGTGGATCTAGAATTTTCACTAAGGGGGTTCAAAAAATAAAATCATGTTGCGTAGGATTTTGCACTTGGAACCTCAAGATAAAATTTGAACCTTCTAAACTACTATGTCAACCTCTAGTCTTGTGTTCAGGTATTCAAATTCTCTCTCTATATATATTCATAAAAAAGTAAAAATTTACCTTGTATTACGGTATGATTTTTTGCCGAGGGGGTTCGGTTGAACACCCTGGCCCCCCCTAGATCCGCCCCTGATTACATGTGTTGTAGCAAACGTGCTAGAAGTTTGTTCACTGTAGTCGTAGCATTCTCTTGGTGCTCGTTTGGTGGAATAAACTTATTTACTTATCGAAGAATTGTTCACTAGATCTTTTCTTATATGCATTCTTTGGGATTTTAATTTGCTGGCTGTCTCCTGGCAGAAATTGCTTGAGGGTTATAAGAAAGGTCATGGAATTTTCTGCTACTGTTGCCAAACTGAGGTATGTAATTCCTGTGTTTTGTAAGTATTATTATCAGCTGTCATATGCAAATGTCCTTGTTTTCATACAGGTCAGCCCTTCACAGTTTGAGGCTCATGCAGGTTGTGCTACACGCCGAAAACCGTAAGTGTCCATTTCTTATGTGATTGATTATGGATAAGTTGTGTAAGGGATCAGGGACATATCCAAGTGATATTCCTGCTTTTACCCCCTCTTTTGATTGAGTTATGGTTTTTACATTCCTTTTCTGGATGGGCTGTGGGTATATGACATATTAACGGATGGTGGGATACATCTATTGGAGTCAAGAACTAACTTGCTAGCTGAAACTGTAGTTTATATTTTTTTCAAATGGATGAATGGCTTTAGTGCTACTTCTTTGGCTGAAAGCTTTAGTTTGCCTTAATCTTTTTTTGTTACTTTGACAGTTATTTGTACATATATACTTCCAATGGAGTGTCTCTGCATGAGTTATCTATTAGACTTTCAAAGGAACGAAGGTCCTTAGCAGAGGAAAATGATGATCTCTGCTCCATTTGTGCTGATGGAGGGGATCTCCTGTGCTGTGACAATTGTCCAAGAGCTTTTCACACAGGTTAATGTGTTTTATGTCGTTGAATTCTTTTATCAACTGTCTATCTGTGTTTCCCTTTAACAATTTAGTATCAAATTGTCGTAGGAAGGTAGGATAATGCACCATTTTGATTGTGTCAGTTATGCATATCTTTCCTCAAAATCCAATTTATAGTTAAAGTTAGTATTGTAAAAGTGAGATAATGTTATAACAATCTGAGTAAATTGCACGGTTGTTTTTAGAAAGGCCAGGGGAAACAGAAATAGACATTGTACAGAGGTATAGGCACCATAAGTATTGAGATACGGATGCTTATACGGTCAAATGTGGCATACAAATTCCAGAATACAGAGAGTCAGTTGGATCTCCTTCCTAAAGTCCATTATGAATCATTGGGATTCTCATCAGCATGTACTGCCTATACAAATTAACTATTTCTATACGGGTTCAATCATTCACTTGTAAAAAAAAAATCATCACCTTGGAAGCTAAAGGGATGAGCTCATCAGATTGTAATGTGATGGAATTACATGAAATTCTAATGGGTGTGTAATCAATGGTCATCTTCTTTTGCTCATTGTTATCCTCTGTAGAAAAAAGATTTACTTTACTCTAGTTTTTGTCGACAAGATAGTAGCATAGTTCAATTTTGTCTCTTCTGTAACATTCTCATGGGAAACGTGGAATTTATGGATTTATCAGTGTGATCCTTTTCTAGTAGGATGAAATACATTCCAAAGGCATCTGTGAAGATGTGTCTTAACTTTTTGTAGTCACCTAGGCGAACCTATATGATCCATCAGTTTTCACGTTGTTCAAATAAGTATGCTGTGTTTTCATAACAATGGTTTTTAATTGCTACAATCATCTAGATACACAGTTTATTCCATTTTACATGACACTGTTTGACTTGACTCTGGTTTTAAATTGTAATTTGTCTTTTGTAATATATTAGTAGTGCTTAACAAAGACAGTATTCTAGTTTGAATGGGAGGAAAAATTAATTTCTGATAGTCCAATGGTTTTAATTTTTGAGAATTGGATGAAATAATATTATCGCAATAGGTGTCAAACACTTTGAAAATGGGAAGTGTCAATAAATTGGTATAAAGGGAGTAGTTATTTTGAAATGCAGAAGATGGATTTTCTAGTGTAATGATGAAGCTTTAATTTGATATTCGTGAATCATCGAACTGTCCATTGAATGTCTTACAAGGAACCTAGACTTAATTTTCACAAGATCATCCGTGCTCATTGCCACCTTGTTTGTATTGCAGAGTGTGTTTGTTTGCTAAGTATTCCCACGGGTACCTGGTATTGTAAGTACTGTGAAAATATGTTTGCAAAAGAAAGATTCGTTGCGCATAATGCCAATGCTATAGCTGCTGGGAGGGTTGCTGGAATTGATGCCATCGAACAGATAACGAAGCGATGCATTCGTATGGTGGAAGCTGTAGAGACTGAAGTTAGTGTTTGTGTGCTGTGCAGGTCACTTTTCTATTCCTACTTTCCCGCAGCAAGTTGACTTAATTGTATTGATGGTCAGTAGTAGTCACATGAGGCTGAAGCGATATATGAAATCTATTCAGGACTTGGGCCTTCCATACTTTTTGCATCAAACATTTGAAGGTTACTGACATAAATTTTAATGATTGTCCAAAAGAATAATGAAAAAATTACGATCATCCAGGGTATTTTCTTTTTCTTCAAGAGGCATCCTTTTTGGTTTCTTTCAGTAGTCTGTATTATGCGAGGAGATGATCCCTTACAGCCACTTGGAAATTGAATAGAAAAAATGACCCTTCCAAATCTCTTATGTGTAAATAAAAGATTTCTTATAAAAGGTTTGTTAAGGGCTAGAAAACCAAATTCTCGTATTATGCAATATGCATACCAGACACGGTTACACGTAGTTTAGACATTAGTTTGATTTAATATATTATAGTAGTGATAATGGAGATAATATTAAATAGTGGTTGAAACATGAGTTTGCTAGAGAAAACATCACGTCAAAGTCTACAAGTTGAATACTGTAATGTATTTCAATCCTTGAGAGTCGTGGAAGTTGTATAAAATTGGAATGTCAATGGCTTGGAACATTCCAACTGGAGATAACGTCATATAAATTGGAACTGATAGTGCATGTGTTCCAGATATGCACAATGCCTGGAATCTGGATCATGTTCCTGTAAGATATCTTCATGTGGTAGTGATCATCACATGTTCTCTATACAAATATCATTATCATGTCTTTGGGTGTTCCATTTATTATCATGCTGCTGTATCATCAGATATATATTGGGGCCAATTTTACAAATCATTGGATGTGTATTTTCCTTGCATTGCAAAATTAACTACTAGTAGAATTATTTCAAATTTGAAAATATGCTGATGTTGCTAATGCTATTCAGTAGCCTCATATCTTTCACTGACGTTTGCAGGAATCAGGATTTCAGCAAATCAGGATTTGGCCCACGGACAGTAATTATTTGTGATCAGGTATTATTTTGTTAGTGTTGAGTAATATAATACTGATGTTTTTACTCTTTTGTGAGTTCTCAGTAAGACTGGCATTAAAGAAGTTTTCTGTTGCTTTTTTCCAGTGTGAGAAGGAGTATCATGTTGGATGTTTGAAGGAGTACAACATAGATGACTTACAGGTTTGCAGAATTTCCTGTTTTGTTGCATGTTTTTCTACTTCAAGTGTCTCTCCTATGTCCTTTCTGTAGTTTAAATAGATTCTTAAGCTTGAAGATATTTACATATACTGATCTCTCGTCAACGTTTGAAATCTTCCTCCCTTCAGGAATTGCCAAAAGATAGATGGTTTTGCTGCACAGACTGCCGTAGAATTCATTTAGCTTTGGAAAAGCTGGTATCAGATGGAGAACAGAACATTCCGGAATCTCTGTTGAAAGTCTTGAAGGAAAAGAATGAAGGAAAAGATTCAGAGAACAACTCTAGTCTTGACATTAAATGGCGGCTGCTACGTGGGAAAATGACATCGGAAGAAGCAAGGGTCTGGCTTTCTCGTGCTGTTTCAATTTTCCATGTGAGTTTCTCTTACTAGTTTCTTTCCTAATGTGCTTCCGACTCGGAAAAGGACCAGCATAACCTCTAGGAGATCTGCCAAACATTCCTATGAATTACAAATTGTTCATCTTTAAGGACTCATTTTGCCTCTAAAATCCTGATTTTTTGCATCTCTAACCTTAGGGTCCATGATTCACTCTGGCATGCGTATATTCCAATAATATTACATTTCTGGTCATACTAATCTAATGCTCCGTTTTTTTTCTCCATTCCTACTCTAAATCGCGCACACGCGCCCCTCCCCTTAGTTTCTCATTGCAATTTGGCACAATTTTGGTCCTTTGCCTTAAAAGTGCCTCCTTCTGGGGTTAGGGGTTGGGGTGTCACCAGCAATAGTTTAGTAGATGAGGATGGATGGGTTTGGTTACATCTGTTTGTCTCTCCTTCAAGACCAGCTAGCTCACGACTCAGCCCAGCCACTGCTATCATTGGACAACTTGATTATTAGTTGTTTTGTGTTTCATGAGTGCCCCTTTCTGTATTTTGTATATGGATTAAAGCAAGTTTGGTGATTAGGTGATTTTCAAGAGAAATATTATCACTCTACAATCAATTTTTTTTTACAAAGGTTGTGTCCGAGCCATTTTGTGCGCATGGTGAGTATTGCACTTGGTACTTGCTACCTCCCAATAACAACTATTAGATATCTCTTAATCCAAAACACAAATGAAGTGTTACGAATCCTATTCACAATGCCCCGAGCAAGTCCGATGGTATTAGAATCCCAGATTATCATATTCACAACCAACACTGCCTTTGTGTTTAGTTGCATTCTCAGTTCACTTAAACAAACTTCAGTTGTATTCTAATGTTTACCTATCTTCTAATACAGTTTAGATGTAGATAATTGTCATACTAATTAATGATGTTTATTGTATATATATATGTGAATTTGATAATCCTTTCTTCGCCTTGTGGTGTAGGAACAATTTGACCCTATTGCTGATGCAAGTACTAGCCGTCTAGATTTGATACCACACATGGTCTATGGGTTAGTCAATCCTTTTCTTTAGCTTTCCGTTTGACCTCTTATTTCTTGTGAATCCTCCTAGTTTGGACTGTTTGGTGCACATTACCTCCCTCACACTATTTTACACATCATGATGTTCAGAAGGAATTTCAAGGACCAAGACTATGGAGGGATGTTCTGTGCAATATTATTGGTCAAGTAAGAAACCACACTATCAATGCTCCAGATAATCGTGTGTAACCCATACTGATTCACTTTTCCACTTAGCAGTTCACTGGTTGTTTCTGCTGGCATTATCCGTATTTTTGGGAAGGAAGTAGCTGAGCTCCCTTTAGTTGCGACAAGTACTAATAGTCAAGGACAGGTGACTCACTTCTTTTAACCTTATAATTTATCTGATTTCAGTACCCCTTACCTTGTGAGGATATACCTAGTCTTTTCAGTACTGTAACTAAACATTTTGTTTTTCCTTTACAGGGCTACTTTCAATCTCTATTTTCTTGTATCGAGAACCTTCTGCAGTCCCTGAATGTAGAAAACCTTGTACTTCCCTCAGCAGAAGAAGCAAAGTCGATCTGGATAAACAGATTTAGCTTTACGAAGATCACTGAAGAACAGGTATCTTGATAACAACAATCTATGCATGTCTTCCATCGATTGTTTATCTAGTGCTTTTGTTGTTAACCATGCATCAATTCTCTTTGCAGCTGAAACACTACCGGAAAAATTACCAGATGATGGTTTTCTCCGGAACATCCATGCTGCAGAAGCAAGTCAGGGGTTCTCAAGGTTCTCAATCTGATGAAAACAATTGAATTTTAGTAGATGCATGATTCGTTCCGCACATATTTTGTGGAAAATGGTTTCGGCTTTTTCTGTCCCAAGACAAACGATGTACAGCGCTCTAGTTCCGGTCTGGTGGTATATATAGGGGAATAGTACAGTGGTTCGTATGTTACTCCTGTGAATGTTACATCAGTTGTTAGTAGGAGCTATATTGTTCAGAAACCAGGATTATCTCTGTTTTGGAAGTCGCCAATTTTGAAATTTC
>JBDJHY010000008.1:6071076-6081891 GCA_039654485.1 Withania somnifera | reverse complement strand
TTGTTTGTTTTGGATGGTGCAGATAATACTGAAAGAGGATATTACAGAGTTGGGTAAAAAAGGGGAGCTTTTGGATGTTAAAGCTGGATTCTTTAGGAATTATTTATTACCAATGGGCAAGGCTCAAATTGTGACACCTCAACTTATCAAGTAACTTAACTTGTTAATTCTACTTGGAACTACATTTTTGCCATTTGCTTTAGTTGTCTACATTTTGTGGAGTTAATGTTTGCTAACATTGGTTCAGTTTGTGTTAGATAGATTTGTAAGTGTTGAGATGGATGTGTGGGAAGATTAGGAGCGATAAATATTAGGAATGAGGATATCCGGGATAAAGTGGGAGTGGCCTCCTTCGTGGACAAGATGAGGGAAGGGAGGCTGAGACAATGGTGGAGCCACCTTCGGGCGATGGGTGGTTAGGTGTACACCCTTCGTCAGGACATTACGTGGAATTTAAATGTTAGCTATTATGAGTATATACTTAATTTTGAACGCTTTTAACACAACTGAAAAGAAAATTTGCACTCTTTGCCAAATTTCTAGCTCCGCCACTGGGCTGAGATAGTTTGGACATCTAAAGAGGAGATGTGTAGATGGGGTAATGAGGAGTCATTAGAGTTTGGATATAATGGGTACACAGAGAGGTAGTGGTAGGTCGAAGAAGTATTAAGAAGATTAATTAGATAGGATATGTCGTGAATTTAGCATACCGTGGACAACCTTAGATAGAACGGTGTGGAGGTCGCGAATTGGGGTAGAAAGTTAGTAGTTAGTCGAGCATTGTCTTTGTTTTCAATGGGCTTGGGCTTGTGGTTGTCTAGAGCATCTATCTGTTATAGTATTAACCTCATGTAGTTTCTAGCTTTTGATATATATGATCATCTGCTGTTTACTATGTTTAGGTGATCACACTATGTTGTTGTTCTTATTGTTCCTTGCATGTATGCTTTGCACTGTGTTCCTATTAGTTGTCATGTTCTTTTCACTGCCGTTTTCTCCTTTCCATCACTACTTTGATTTGCTTCACTTGAGTCGAGGATCTTTCAGAAATAATATCTCTACCTCTACAAGATAGGAGTAAGGTCTGCTGCATACACTCTACCCTCCTCCCTATTTTGTGGGCTTTCACTGGGTATTATGTCGTTGAGTTTGCTTGTCCCCTTGGATGACCTTAAGTGTTGAAAATTCACATTTCCAGTCCCCTGGTATAGTACAAGTTATCAACTTAACCTTATTATTGAACTCAAAACCTCGGTTCTTCTGTCCGTTATCTTATTTCGGGCCTCATAACTAAAGTCATGATTCTTTCCTTCAACTATTTAGTATGCCACACACAAAACTTTGCTTGGTTGGAGTGGAAATATGTTATTACTATTGCTTCTGTTGTTTAATTACTCATCTATGCTGAAGGACCAGTGTTGAACGGAAATAACATAGGATCCTTTAAAGTATAGTAACTAGCTGAAAATAAATATTTTTACGATCTATTTCAGTTTTATATGTGATAGCATTTCCCCCCATGATATCTTGGAGTAACTTAAAAAGTAATCAAGCTAGAATAAAGTCCCTTCTTGAGATTAGATTCATATTTTAGGTCATTTACCATTTTAATTTTTTCTTTCACTGCTGTTTATGCCTCCAAATACACTTGTGCAGTGAACTTTCATTTGGTAGGCTCTTCAATCAAGCAGGATCTGGAATTTCATACTGAAGAACAAAACAAATATGTGCTGGAAGCAATTTAATTGAAATGTTCCATATCTATTAGCTTGCTTTGCCTTTAGGCTTTAGTCAGAGATTTACCTATTGTCTTTACGGATGAATTTTTTATTTCGACATTACATACATTTTTTCTCAGGGAAATGAAGATGGAAGACGAGAGAATTGAGGCTGAAAAGAAACGTGTAATTACATTTCTTATTAATCCAATCTGTTGAAATTTGAAAATAACTTTTTAATTTTCAAGTCACTGTAAGATTTGGCCAATAGAGTTTAAATGGTTCCATGACGAATGTGGTTTTAGTTTTATGTTTAATCTTGAATTCAGGTGAAAGATGAGGCGCAACAGCTTGCTCGAATTTTTGAAACTGTTGGAGCCTTCAAGGTGAAGCGTAAGGGCGGGAAAGGAAAGCAAATCTTTGGAAGGTCAGTGAGATACTAAATTGTGTGATGAGCAACTTGGTGAATATTTGGTCTACCTTTTGACGTCATCTCTATTGCAGTGTCACTGCTCAGGATCTCGTTGATATTATAAAAGCACAGATACAGAGGTACTATTTTCCAATCTTTCCTGCCATAGCCTGTAGATAGTAGTATGCGAATTAATCACTGGTTTTAGTTCATTGAAGACTGTTAAGAGTATATTGTCCTTCGTATTGTTGATCCGGTAGTATGAATTTGTATTAACTTGAAAACCGATGTTCTCTGAATCGTCTGGCTTATAATGTCATCTGAATATTTGGGAAAACAGACTCAATTGTCATCTGATAATTTTTCATGTGGTGTCTTTTTCTTTCTGATCCCTTCTGTGCAACCTAATGTCTGATGTTACTTACTCATTAACATTAGTCGTCTAGGACAGCGGAGTCATTGCTAGAGCAAAGACTCGTGTTTTTGAAGCTCTGTGATGTCTGTTTCTATGAACGCTCAGTAGCTTGCTGATTTGCCTCTGTCCCTGGAAAAAGAAGAGAAGAAAAGATTGAGAATCTGTTTTCCACTTCTCTTAAAAGGAAGAGAAGTGAGGGGATAAAATTGTCGTATAAGTCTTGAAGGATATCTGATGTACTAAGTGACATCCTACTTTTTCTATATATTAACACTCAATCTACTTGTAGGGATGTGGACAAGAAAATTATCACTCTGCCTGAGATTCGAGAAACCGGAGAATATGTTGCTGAATTAAAGCTTCATCCAGAGGTTACAGCTCGAGTAAGGTTAACAGTGTATGCCAATTGAGCATAGGGGCTGTATGGTACAGTTGATGCCATTTCAAGATTTTTCTGTATCGGCTTGCTAGGCCAAGGTACACTCATTTGTTGATTCCAATGACTATCCTTCATGGTTTTGTTGCTACGTTAAATCTATATCATCCAAACCTTACATTTACAGAACACTAACTATGTGGCCCCAAAGTTTTAGGCTTTAGTTCACAAAACTTAAGTCGTCAAAGTAACAAGTATAAAACATATGCAAGAAAGAAGAATTTATTTCAGGCTTGGGCTTGTGTCTCGTGATCAAAATTGCACTGTCTATCTTACAGTTTCTTTTGTTATCTGAAGTATGCTCGTTGTAGCTTAAATGCTCAAGTATATTATTTTCCTGTATGAACCTTCATATGATTAGCCGATTAGGTGCTTCATTGTAATACCAAGACATGCCTTAATGATGTCCCTATTGCAACTTTCAAGTAGTTAGGATATTACATAGTTGAGAAAGTTTTTTTTTAGTGAACGAGAAATTCATCTGGAGCCAACCCTTTAACCAACCACAGCCTATGAAACTCAGGGATGGTTGGCCTGCACTTTACCCTTCTACACTTAAATTCTAGACATACTTGCTTAGCGCAAGGCTCAGACTTGTGACTAAATTTTAGAATGAATTCTTATCCAGAACTGTTGTTTTATTTTCTTTTTATTAATTCCATTTTTATTGTCAGGTAGGGGAAGATGCTTTAAACAATGAAAACATCAGATTCAGTCTCCACATATAGACCCCAAGTTTGTATATGAAATTTCTTCTTTTGAGATCATTTATCCTGACCTGTAACATCAGTCTTCTCAATTATCACTAGATACAATTCTTGTACCTATCTTTTCAACTATTTGTTTCCAACAAATCTATGGTTATATCCATTTAGATCATTCACCTAAGAGATTCATAATCATCTTCAAGCAGACGTAGCTCTAGGACGAGTTCTGTGGGTTCAACTAAATCTATAAATTCGGGCTCGAAGTATGAGCGTGTATGCAAAAGGAATGCATGCATATGGTTAGATCCATTCATTCTGAACCCACTGTCTCTGGTTCTGAATTCGCCTATGTCTTTAAGATGACTGTTTTTTCTCTCTCGAGTCCCTCGTTAGCGATTCTTTTAAGCTGCTTCATGTTATGAGAATGAGGTTATCCATTCCTATTTGGCCATATAGTGTTGCTAGGTCAAGTTTCTTACTAGAGAAATATACATTTTACTCTATACTGTTCTGATTCTCCAAAAATACTATTTCCCAATGCCGATTTATCCAAAAATACACTACTTTTGGGAATCCAACATGCACCTGTCAGCATTTCCGAAGAACAGTTTACTTACACCCAAAGGTTTTGTGGTCAGTAAAATGTGTTCAAAACCATGAGGTTTTAGGTTTAAATTTGGACAACACTAGGTGCTTGAGCAAGTTGGCCCAAACACGAAGGCTATCAATTCAAAACAACTATATTTTTACCTGTATCTTGCCTGACTATTAAGCTGAGTTGCTCGTGTCGGATCCTCCAAAAAGATTCACTACTTTTGAAGGATCTGACACGCACCCGATAACATTTTTGAAGAGTCCGAACAACTTAGCTATAAGGAATTGTTCTTTGGTGATGAAAATTGGCTTGGGATTATCCATTGACAAGTTGGAAGAGCTGAAAAGTTGTGATAGGATAACAAGAATAATTATTTCTGAGTGTCCTTTTTGCCCATGTTAATCCTCTAATCTTTGTGTTTGGTCATCATCTGGGACCCCAATACAGATAATCAACTAAAAACTGAATATTCAAATACCTGGGAAACTATGCAATATACTTCAAATAAATGCCAGTGTATATATCAGACCAATTAGCACGACCATCTAATTCTTATCTTAAATGATAGATTGGTCTACCACTAAAGGTTGCCATAAAGTGACAAGTAGTCTTTCATTCTTAACTAGATGTCTTGGTTTGCGCTTTGACAATGAAGTTACCTTTAATAGAAACACGTTAACCCTTAAAGGGGGATTCTTATGTGAATTCTGATTAGTCAGATGTTGAACACTGAATATCAAGTTGAAACTTTAAAAATAAATTTATTCAAGTTCTTTTTTCCTAAGAACTTCTGTTTTGATCGTCCGAGGAGTCATCTACATATATGGCAGTTGATGTTTTGCTTAATTTTTAGTGATACATGTATCAACAGTGCAAAGAATTTGTGTATATTATTCCATATTACATTAGTAATACAATTTAATTGATTATAACATGTTATTAATCCAACTATTGAGAAACTTGGGTAATTTTATTTTTCCATTTATAATGTCAAAAGAGAGAATTTAAATGGAATAAATAAATTGCCTCTATAATGGCATACTTTGGGATTATATTAGGTCCTTTAGGCACATCAAATTGACCTCTCAATTTACACTCCCACTACACTAGCTACTATTAAACCATATAGTTGGAGCACGACTAATTGGAATTCCCACTTCATTTTTGGTGCTCGAACTCGAAACTTTTAATAAATATGAAAGGGTATTTAGTATTTTATGCATGATCATAGTTTGTAACTAATGGCGGAGACAAAATATTATATATTAACTCGATGAAATTCAATAGCTCTAGTTCATATATTATATATTCTTATTAAGAAATTCATTAACCAACCAACTATCGAGTTCTGAAGCACACCACCTCAACAATTTCATATCTATTACTAGAATCTCGAAATAAATTAGTTTACAACCAAACAACCCTTAGGGTCAGGTAGCTGCAACTTTCATGTCTTTCTCATCAATTCAAGGTATACAACAAAAAAAGTGTATGTAATTAATACTTTGATTAAGAGTAAACGTATTAATAGATAATTAATTACGTGTTTGAAGTATAGTTAACTAGTTGTACAAGAGACAAACTATAATACTGTTAAGCTTCATTGACTTTGGAGTTATGTTAACTTTTAAACAGTAGCAGCAGAGCTAAGAATTTAATAAAGGATGTGTAAATTTTTTTCTCATTTATGTTAAGGGTGTGCAAAATTATATGTATATTCATAATAGCTAACATTTAACCTCTATATACAACATAATTTTTCGGCGAAAGTTGTGCATGTGACCATCCTTTTTGATAGGTGGCTGCGCTCATGGTTATGGAGCCAATATTTTCTTTAAGGGGTTCATAATACGAAAAACTAAACATCCAAAGAAGCCAAAAGAGATTTATATACTTTGTTTATGAAAGGGTGAAAATGATATCCTTTTTGAAAGGATAGCACTCCGAAGAGTATAATATAGACAGTCGTCTACCCTAACACTACTTCTATAGCTTAAGTCTGTGATCTATAGGTCACAAAAAACCAAGCACCATTGTTATAATAACAAGCGGATGAAAATGATATCCTTTTGAAAGGGTCGCACTCTGAAGAGTATGATGTAGACGGTCGTTTTCCCTAACACAATTGTTACTGACTACTTCTATAGCTTAGGTCCATGATCTATAGGCCACACGAAACCAAAACACCACTATTATAGTAATAATAGTTCATTAATTAACATGACTAGCAAAGCTAAGAGAGAGCATTAGGCAATTAGCTAGATTGACACAAAATAGTCCCCCACTACATGTGCAAATTAATTAAAATCTAAATGAATCCATCCTCATCATGTTTGTCTTTCCCACTTTCTTCCACACACGTTGTATTTGGATATGTCGAGCAAAATATACAACTACATTTATATACTATACTAAGATTACAAAGTTAAGACCAAAACGTGCAAATAACAAACAAGTTATAATTAGTAAACATACCCCACACTCAAAAAAAGAAAAAGTAACTAGTATAATTTCAACGATGGATGTTCAACGTATCATTCTACATTTTATTCGGCTAAATACTTTTCATCTTGTACTTGTTTTCGAGTCAATTAGACTAGAGGATTAATATGGTTTGATAGTATGAGTACTGAATACTAAACTAAAAAAAGCTCAATGTATTATGCTTCCGCGATGCTTGAGGTTTGAAGGTGTGACCGAGTCTATTGTATACAGTTTTACTTTATATTTTTGCAAGAGGCTTCTATCACTATTCGATATGAATACTGAATACAGAAGTAAAAAAAAAAAAAAGATGGCTCAACGTACAATGCTTTCGCGATGCTCAAGGTTCGAAAAAGAAAGGTGTGGGTATATAATACACAGTCTTTCCTACATTTTTGGAAGAGACTACTATCATTGTTCATACTTTGAATCATAATTTTTAAATTACGTGACAACGAATTTATCGATTACGAAAACTGAATATATATAATAAACCAAAAAATAAAACTTTAGACCTCATTGCCAACTGTTTGTGACGTGTGATTTGCAGTGCCTATAATAAAAAGGTTATTAGTAGTTAGTTTAGAAACTTGAAAAGTAAGGTATGGTCAGTTTAATAATTAGGTGTGATGGGTGGGCTGATACCTACTAGTAGCTCTATAAAATGCTCTATCTATTCTAGTTAGAGTAATCCCAACTTTTAGGGAGTAAAAAAATTAAAAAAAAAAAAAAAAAAAGAAAACTATATATATATAGTCATCTTTTCATAACTATAACTCAACAACTTCTAACATAATCATTATCATATTTTGTATGTATTAATCACAAATCGACTCTGAAATTTGAATTCGCTTCTGAAAAGTATATTGGTCATTTGTAATCGATCAACACAAAGATGGATATAGTGTATGTACGATATGAATTCAGTAAAACTTAATAGTTTTGATTCGAATCATCTATAAAAAATAGATTGTTTGAACCGTCTCATATAAGTTAGAACAAAAGGATTAATAAACCACTAATCATAGTTAGGAGTTCGATGGCACGACAAAGAGTTGCAAGAGTGAAAAATTATAAACTTTAAAATCTCAATTCTGACTAGTGATGTTAACATACTATAGATATAGATATGAATAGAGTATATATATAATATAGGTGGATACACATGGTTTTGGCTGTTACCAGCCCATCCATATATCCTTCCCTATCCATTTATTCTTTGTCTTTTAATGAAGTGGCCACACCTTTTTTTTTTTTTTTCCCTTGCTCGGTGTTGAAAATTGATAGTAAAATTTAATTAAATTTAATTTTATATTACGAGATTCATTTCTGGAAGCGATGACGACTTCAACAAGAATCTTTCCGTTCTCAAGGATTTAAATTCGAAATATCTAATTAAAAATAACAAAATTTTAACGATCATAAAAAAAATATAAATAAAAAAGAACTTAATCTAGACTTTTTAGCTGTGGTATTGGTGATGCTAAATCCTAACAATGCCATAAAGCAACCCTCCCCCATCCACCCACCAACTCCATACTCCATACTCCTTGCTTTTGCCTACCACAGCCTCTATCTGATATCCATTGTGATTTAATTTGATTAATTTAAATAAAAATAAAAATAAATTTACTAAAATGAATAAAGTGATGCTTTTAGCCTATGGTCAATGTGTTACTCATGATTATTATCGCATTAAAGCAATAGCGGAGCCACTTAAATTCAGATCGATCAGTTAAACAACCTCTGTTAGATCTCAAAAAGAATTCTAAAGAGAAGTAGGAAAATATACTAAAAACTAAAGTAAACAAACAAAAAAGATAGATAGATTCATCATCACTCCCTTTTCGTGAATAGAAGGCAACAATGAACACTAACCACTTGCTCACTCAAAGTATTAAATTTCAAAGAAAGTAAACAACCAAGGACCAACAATATATACTTGATGAAAAAAAAAAGTTAGAAAATGAATTTATGTATATTTATGAACTATAATAATAAAATAATTCTAAAAATTGTTATTTCAATTTTTTATTTTTATTTTTTGGATCATTAGTTGATCAATGCTGAAAACTAAAAAATTATATGAGTCTACTCTCTTTTTAATTATAAGTAATAGCAATCTACCAAAGGGGTTGCTGAGAACACAAGACTTTGTTCAAATTTGTGATCATCTTCTTCTGGTTGTGCTGGTAAATTAAGATCAAGAGACAATAAGTTTCTTGTAGATTTTTCATCATGATAAGATGATGATGAATCTGAAACATTGCAGCTTGTTGTAATCTTTGTGTTTGTAGTAGCACTTGTTGTTGTAGTAGGTGGTCTGTGTCTTCTCATATGACCACCTAAAGCTTGTCCTGATGAAAACTCTGATCCACAAATGGAACACTCGTGGATTTTGGTTTTGTTGATGTTGTTGTTGTTGTTGTTGTTGACGAGTATTTGGTTTGAAAAAGGAACACTTATTTTATTGAGTCGCCCTTGTTCTTGATCATTCTCCTCTTGATGCAGATGCTGATGATGATGATCATGAGCAGCAGCAGTAGTGACACTGACAGTGACAGATTTTTGCTCTTCCACTATGGTTTTGGATTTTTTATGACTTGCTCTGTGACCGCCAAGTGCTTGAAATGAAGGGAAAGTTCTGTTGCAAGTTTTGCATTCATAGACAACAAAAACAGCTTTTCCAGTTGTAGAACTAGTGGTCATTTCTGCAAATTTCTTGCTACTGATTATTTTCTCCTTTTTCAATTCAGCTACAACTTGTACTTTTTGGCCACATCCACTTTGTGCTAATAGAATTAAACAATTAGCCATATCTTCATCTTCCTCAGATGTGCTATAAGATGTTGAAATTTGAGTGGTACAAGTGGTTGGTGAATATTGAGTTGTTGAATTGGAAAAACCACCCCCACCTCTATCACTATCATCATAATCACTACCACCAGCTGTCGATGAGATGATGGTAGTAGTGACGGCCGTCATCCCTGTTATTTCTAGTGGAGACGACAACCTCGATCTCTTCGTACGCTTTCCTTTGAAAGCGCACGAGCGATTGGTGAAGTTTTGACTCAAAACTTCCATGACTACAGAAACAAGAAAGAAAACAAGCAAGTGACTAAGTGAAGAAGAAGAAGAAGAGTGATGAAAGAAAGAATATGAAGAGAGAGAGAGAGAGAGAGAGTGATACTATAAGCTAGTTTGCTTTGTTATATATATATATATAGTGAATGGTAAGAACATGGTTGGAGAGAGTCAAAATTATCTACCCAACTTTTAACTAAGTGAAGGAACAATATTATTTCTTTCCCTTTTCCTACGAGTCGTCCGGCGGAAAAGACTTTCTGAATGGGGTAAAAGAACTTGGGATCGTCACGGGTTGTAGTGGGACTGGTTCATTCTTAATTAAAAATTTTGAGTTTAAACTTTAAAAATGAAGAAAATTATGTTGGGAGCGTCACCCCCTTAATGAGCCCTTCAGTGTGCAATCCAAATTAGTTGAGATCGAAGCTCTTCAATATTGGACGAAAAACCCAAAAAAAAAAAAATTCTTTCCCATTTATATTTTTCTTACACTAATAAAAGTGTCTTTAAGTAGATAATAGAAGTCTACATTGGCACTTCTTGTACTCCCCGTTTACTACACTTCGCCTATAATTTAGTTTAACAAGTAGCTTTTCTTGATTTTATGGGCCCCTATTCTGAGTCGATTTTTAACTTTTGTCCAAAAAATTTCTCGAGACAGCATAATATCCATAAGTTATGTCTCGTAAGGCATAAGTTCGATTATTAAAGGCAAAAATTAAAGATCGGGTTAAATTATGGAATTAAAATGAATATTTATTGTGTTTTTTTTTTTCAACTGCTTGTTCTGTTGTGTAAATTTAAAATGCATGTAAAATATGATCATAAATTTCACATTAAGCATTAATAAGTGCAATGCAATGTACAGTTCAAAGTTATTTATGAAGGGGTAATGTATATAGCTTTGGACATTGCATATTAAAAGTTTGTTTATGAGTAGTTAATTATTTGGAATAATTTTTTT
>JBDJHY010000008.1:6019686-6032738 GCA_039654485.1 Withania somnifera | reverse complement strand
AGATCATCATTGAAACAAAGTTGGCAGGTAATCCCGGGACTAGTAGCTTGTAGATTATTGGCCGTAACCTGTGCAATTTTGGCATCGAGTTCTTCTTGACGTTTCCCTGTTAGATGGGTTTTTTCAGTTATTTTTTTTCGTCTGATAACTTCTTTCTAAATTAAAAATTATGTTGAAAAATAAATTGTAATATAAGAATCATATAAAATAAAAAGGAGTGTGATTATTCACCAGAAATCTTACTAATAAAAGATACATATTGCCTAATGATACGGTCTTTATCAATCGTGTTTGTGTTAACTTCCTCCTGAATGAAAAAATAAAGTCACCTTAAAAGAAATTATGCCAAAGGTGAATTCATCATTCAATAAGTATAGTTTTTTTGTGACTTTCATATGATATTAAATATATATATAAAAAGTACCTTTTTAATAATATCATCAAGATGTTTTAATAAAATAAGTAGTCTAAATTAAAAAATCTTAAATATATACACACAGAAATAATAATAACAACTTAGAATTATATATTTTATTTTTACATACTATTTATTTTAATTTAGTATTCTTAAAAGACATTAAACTCTTAACTTTACATTGTAATATTATTATTTATAAAAGTAAAGATTAATTTTAGTTAATAAGATGGTAACCATTTGCCTTAAATGCATTACCTTGGATATTGTTGTAAAAATTTTATTTATTAATACCAAAATTTGAGTTATTTAATTAAAAAATCTAAAATATTTACGATAAGAAAGTAGACACTTCTTCTTCTCCTTCTTCTTTTTATTAAAATTTGTACCTTTTATTTTTTACAATCTTCAATATTATTTTAAATCAAACAAAAATTATAAATTTCAATGACCAAAACTCTTGAGGACTCAAGTTTGGGAGACTAAAGCAAATAGCCCTTGAGCGGAAATTTTGAGAGCCTAAAGCAAATTGACTAAATGCTTAAATTAGTTTAATTTAATTTAGAAAAATAATCAAATTTAGGTTTAAAAAATTAAAATTAACTCTCGAAAAATAAAATATGACAACTATTTTAAAACAAAGTGAATATTGGCTTTTGATGGTAATGATTTGTAAATGGTGGGTTGTTGACGATGAGTGCTAGTAGTTGATAATGGTAGACAATGTTGCAATGATAGCAGTGAATTGATAGAATTCGGGAGCTACCATTTTCTTTGTAATTTTTTTCAATAAACATTTAAATAATATTAAGACCCTGATTTTGATCATTTAAATTTATTAAGTGATTAAAAAATTAAAAAAAGGAAAGAAATAATTTATGAATTGAAATATGAATAATTAAGATTAATGCCAATTTGATCATGAATTTTAATCATGATCAAATTGTGAATTTCATTTTGTTGATGTTGTCTTTGTTATTAAACTCACAAAATTGAGCTAAAAACTTTAAAAGCCTTGCATAACTTTATTGGTCATGCATTGAGGTGATAATTGAGCGGGTTGAGTCAAATTTGAACGAGTCTAAATAGATTAAAATAATAAATGAGTTAAGATTCAATCGGATCATAAATTAATTTGGGTAAAAACGGGTTATAACTCAATCCACCTAACTTATTTAGATTTGAGTTGATTATTGATCTACCTATAGCTTAACTCATTTCCATCCATTAAAAATTAAATTAATATTTAACCCAAATTAACTTTTTAAATAGTGTTTAATTTTTTATACTTCACATAATTATAATAAAAAAATAGTATAAATATCTCTACCTTGTTATGTCCTAATTGTTATGGGTAAAGAGGTAATAGGAAGGAAAAGAAACTTGCAATACCCAAAACATGTGTGGTTACAAGGAAATAATCTCTTTCGACCTTTACAAACCAAACGTAAGACTACGTACATCATCAACTAGGAAATTAAATCTTGTAGGATGAAATTAAGATTTTTTTTTTAAATTCTGTATAAAAAATAAAGATCTGTTGTCAAAAGTTGTAAACCTAAATAAATTTTGTAAAGGATCAAAAAAGTAATTTCGCCCCATAAATTGTTATTTTCATAATTCACTTGTGAGGTTACAATAAATATGTTATTGCAAGGGGAACTGCAACGTCATAAGCAAAACTAGAAATCAATGTACGAATTTAACTGAACTTAATTGCTTCAAAATTTTGTAGTTTTATTAAAATAATATGCAAAACATACATGATAATTTCATAATTCAGTGACTAAAACTTAATGATGTTATCTCATCATTTAAAATTTACGAAGTTCAAATGTCATACAACTTATAATAACTTAGAAAATATGACATTAGAGTGAAGTTATAAACACACAAATTGCAAAAAGAAAAAAAAAATGCATCACCTCAAAGTCCACCTTTTTTTCTTCAAATCATATAAAGTTTACGAACACATAAATTGCAGAAAATGACTCACCTCAACACTTCATACAATTTTTTTCAATAAATCTATAATCACATTATATCACTCTTGAATTAATTTTCTAATCTAGATTACATGTGAGAAAAACAATATATTTTTCCGCAAGTCACTCATCCATCACACCATTTTTTTCAGGCTTTCATTTTATATTAACTCGGCTAATATAAAGTTATATCGCATAAAATTCATTCATCATACTATGAATTCATTTGGTACAATAAATAAAGTTTATATGCATCCATCACACTATGGATTCATTTGGTAAAATAAATAAAGAAATAACTAATTTTAAAATTAATTTTAAGATGAGTAATTTTAAAATTCATTTGGTACAAGATTAGTTATTTTTAAAATAATTATATCGAAATAGCTTATTTTCCAAAATAATGATGTCGGATAACTTGTTTCGAACCAAAGGAGCCCAAAAGTAGCAACCTCTTTCCTTTCCCGCCACCTCTCTCTATCTCTCACTTCCCTCCTTTCTTCCTTTGCACATTTCTCCATATTGAATGTTGTCATTGCGCTCATGCTGTTACGGTTTCACTACTCAACCCTTAAACCCTCTTTACAATTATCTCAATTTCATCCTTATACCCTCTTCAATCTTTCTTCTTGAACCCCTTAAACCCTTTCTCTTCTTTGTAAACCCTAATTCAAGAACCATGTCTTCTTCCCCTCCCCCTCCCCCTCCCCCTCCCCCTCCTCATCCTCGTTCTGCATTTGCTGTCCTTATGGCCAATTCCAAGAAGAAAACCCAATCACAAGACTCTTCACCTAAGAAACGTAAAACCGCAAATCTTGAAACTTCTAGTAAAACCCTTGTTGATCATCAAGATTCAGTTTTGAAGCCAATTGAGGACACCCATTTGGTCAAAAAGTTGAAAAATGAGGAGTTGGTTGTGGAAAAAAGGAATCAAGATTCAGTTTTGAGTCAAAAGGTCAAAAAATGAGGAGTTGGTGATGAAGAAAAGGAAGAAGATGATAAGTCCAGATGAGAGTATTGTGGAAATGCAGAAAAAAGCTGCTAACTTTGATCCAAGAAAGGCAGCATATTGGGGTGATGGTGAGAGATTACCTTTTATGTTTGTAGTTAAGGCGTTTGACGCGATTTCTGAGGAGTCAGGGAGGATTGTGATTACTGAGATTGTGACTAATATGCTGAGGACTGTTATTGAGACGACGCCCAAGGATTTGTTGTCTGTTGTGTACCTTTCTGCTAACAAGATTGCTGCTGCACATGATGGTCTGGAGCTTGGTATTGGAGATGCTTCCATTATTAAGGCACTTGCTGAAGCTTGTGGTGCTAAAGAAGCACATATCAAGAAGCAGTATAAGGTAAATAAGTCTGCCAATTTGGAAGAATTACGTTTAAACTTCAAATGTGACCATTGCTGAATTGATAATGCTGTCTAGTGTAGGTTGTTTTGATTAATTCCTCATGAGTTCTAATGGTAAATTCAAACATGAATTGCATATTTAGTCTGACCCAAAAAATAGTGCAGAATGTGGTAGAGTTTCTCAAGGGAAGATTAAAAGTTAAAGTGAACAGTTACTTTTTTAAGTGCAATTGCGTAAGCTATGTCCTTAGAAAATGACCAGTGTGTCCTCACCTGATGGTTAGTCTTGTTGTGGTTGATGGAATGGTTGTTTTAAGTGATATTGTTAGTCTAAGTCAATTACATGTGCAAATCCATAAAACCCTTGTGGATTAGTGCAGCTTCATGTTAATTGTTGGTTAGGTTAACAGCCATTAAACAGTGATATGCGTATTCTATATGTAGTATTCACTACACATTGTTGTCTTCTAGTTGCAAGTCTTACAGAAGCATCGCATTGGACTAACGCATTTAGAGAAGCATCTCAAAAATCACATGTTTGATCACATGCACTGACCTTTATGTGGTAGTTATAGTTGACATGATTATAGTTTACATAAGGAACGAATAGGAAATTTGTACGGTGATGTCATTTATCTGTATCCTGTGTTCTCTTCATAGTACCTGTTCTACTTAAATTAGACCATGCCATCTAGGAGATTCAACTTTTCTCTTGTTCAGTTTTGACTAGTCCAAATGTCTGTTTTTCATTTTTAAACATACAGGAGCTTGGAGACTTGGGCCTTGTTGCAAAAGCAAGCTGTTCATCACAGCCTCTGATGCGTAAACCAGAAGCACTGACCGTCGCCAAAGTTTTTGACACATTTCGGATTATTGCGAAGGTATCCAGTTTCATTGTATAGTTTTCTAATACTATTTGAAGTGGATTAATATTTTAAGTGACATAGCTATCATACCACGTATATGAAGTTCCTATAGAAGCCTCCAATCTAAAACAGTTCTGTGCATAATTCTAAATGGGTTTGTCGTGGAGGCTGCAAAATAAGTTTCTCCTGTTTGTGTTGAAGATGATCCTCTTTTTAGTTATTCTTGTTTTATCTGATTTAGTTTTGAATCTTTCAGTATGATATCTACTATTTGTATTATGATTATGTTGCCTTTTCTGATGTGGGAATTTCTTTTAGGAATCTGGCAAGGATAGTCAGGACAAGAAAAAGAATTACATTAAATCACTACTTGTCGCAGCTACTGATTGTGAACCCCAATATTTGATACGTCTCCTCCAGGTTAGAGGGAAGCTTTTTTCTTCTTTTTCTCATGCAACTAGTTAGCTGTTGCATTGTACATTGAACCTTTGTTCAGTTGATTTCTCTTTCTTGCAGACAAAGCTACGTATTGGTCTGGCTGAACAGACACTCTTAGTCGCACTCGCTCATGCTTTTGTGTACTCAAATAAGCGTTCATCACCTCCTGCAGGTGTAGATTCTCCTTTGGAAGGGTGCATTGTTCTCCATTTGGAGGAGTTCTGTATTTGATTTTCCTTTCTGCAATACCGGCGTGAACTGTGATATTACTATTAATTGTAGAAGAGAAGTGTTGTGTTTCCTTCTTAACTCTTCATTGACCCCAAAATTTGAAAGACGTACTTTATGGATAGAAAATGGACTGCGAAATTGTAATTCTGGCAGTTACCAAATGTTGTGGCTAAGGTAGCATGCGCTGCACTACTAAACTTGGGTAGCTTTCTCTGATGAGAATATATTACTTCCAACTACCTTTTCCCAAACCCTATCCAGTACATTAGGAAAATTGAAAAATAATTCTTTTTTGACACCTATTCTGGATCTTGGGATTTGTACCAGACAAATGCTATGAGATTTCAGAATCTGCTGCTCTCTTTGTATTATGTTGCAGTATTTCTGGTCCAAAGTTTCATTTCTTGCCTCTTGTTGTTACTTATGCTGAGAAATAAGTGCATAGCATAATAGCACTTGGTTCTCTTTTATCAAATCTTACGTTCTTAACATACACCACCTTCAAGTTTCAATGTTTTCTTATCTTTTTAAGCTCGTTGTAACTTTGATCTGGATGTGTACCTGAAGGAGGATTATATATGACAATTTAAAGGTAACATGAAGGAGATTAGTGTTACCTTGAAAATTTAATTGGTTCATTAAATTATGATCCCTTCTCATTTTGTATATGATGCAAGTCCATTAGACAAGCTTCCTGCTGCATTTCGATTGCCATTGAATGCATAGCTCATTTGTTCCTTATTTGATTTGACTTTTGTGTTTGGCAGGCTGCCAAGATTGTAAAGCAAGTGTACTCTGTGATTCCTGTTTACTCTTCTAGCTGATGGTGTTTGGAAGCTTCCAGAAACATGCAATTTCTCACCTGGTGTTCCGGTTGGACCTATGCTAGCTAAGCCAACCAAAGGAGTATCTGAAATTCTTGATAAGTTTCAGGATATGGAGTTCACACATGTGAATACAAGTATGACGGTGAACGTGCTCAGGTGTTCTTATAATCTTGTCCTTATTAATAATTTTATTCAATAAATTGCTATTAATTCATATACTCTCTCCAGGAGCCAAACAATAAATGAACGGGAACTAAAATCATATGCAAATAGAAGTCACTTCCTGAAAGAATAAATTCTATTTACAACGATTTAGCCAATTGAATGAAATGTTGTCACATGATTCCCTTTTTTGGGGCAAAGTCTTCATGCTGCTTCCATGCAGCTGATTTCCTTTTCTCTTATCTCCCACCATAGCTGGAGTTGTTTGTTTCTTGGTTAAATCTTTTTTCATATCTAGTAGCGGAAGGGTCTTTTATTAACGAAAAGACTACAATGAAAAGGAAATCACTTCTTATCCTATTGAACCATGTGAAATTGATTTTCCTCGACCATTTGCTGAAAGATTTGGGCTATTTATTTTCTTAAAGAAGAGTCAGTATGCCTTTGAATGTACTCAGTTCCCATTCAAGGTTCATTTGCACAATAGACATTTGCATTGGAACTAGTGAACCCATTTGGGGAAGGAGGAGACACATGTCTGGTAGTTAAAGCCAGAAGAGTTAGAAGAGCTTTCACTGCTTTCCACCTTAGCCCTTCTCATGTACAGCTTCGCTAACTAGCTCTTGGAACGTGATGCCTTCCTTTCTCTTCTGGATATGTTATGCTTTTTTCTGTGAGAAGTTAGGTGTCCCAACCATGTTCTTGTTAGTTTCTTTCTGCCTTTGTTAATCCTCCCCCGCAATTTTCCTCCTAAAAAACTATTTCCTTTACATTTTCAAACTTTCTGGAGGGTCCTCGGTGTCTACTTTTTTCTAATATTCAGTCTTTGTATGTTTCGGAACAGGGTGGAGAGTTGGTTTTAGATGCAATCTAGGGACTGAAGGAGCCTTCTTTCTTTCATCAACACATGGCTAACCAACTGATACAGATCATGCAATACATGCTCGTTCTTTCTATTGATAACTTCCGTTGAATTCTCTGTTTGATGTTCATTAGTGTCTAATAAGTAAAATTATTTACATTTTGCTTCTATTACCCTATTGTTTGCTCCCTGACTCTATCTTCTGATTAATGGAGTCGAAGCTGCACATCCTTAATGTAAAAAGTGAGCTGAGATCTGTCTAAATTCTAAAACATTGTTCTTTGAACATTTCCTAGGACCATTAGTCTTTCTAGAAGAAATTTATTATTTGTCTTTTAATTTTTGTTAATTGTTGTTTTCAAAAATCCAGATACACTACATGGAAGATGGCTCTGTTGAGATATACAGCCGAAATGCAGAAAGAAATACGGGGAAGTTTCCTGATGTTGTTGCTGCTATCTCAAGGTAGTGTACTTCCATCTGTCTGAGTTTTCTGTTTCTGAAGTTGTAGGTTGTATGCGAGCATTTTCTCTTAGCTCAATGTTCTCTTCAGATGCTAAAAGCTTCCCATTTATCAACTACATTATAGTGGAGACATGAAAACCTTGTCGCTCTAACTTTACAATATGCTGCCCAAAAAAGAAACTAAAAAAAGACGGGAAGGTCAGCATGATAAAGTTGATGTCTCCTTGGCACTGTGTTTGCTCGGAACTTTGACCCTGAAATTGAATCTTATAATTTGCAAATCGAGGATCAAATGTTTGTTAGTTGACTGCTGTTGTGCACACAAGGTTAAGCTGAATCTTAACATATATGAAATTTATCAATGACTTTTATATGATGTGCATTTTTTGGATACCTAGAACTTGTAAGTAATATGTGAAATCAAGACATCAAACTTGATGACTGAGCAACTCGATTAACCAACTATACTGTATGTCTGAAAAGCTTGTCCGACCTTGCACCAATAATTGTGAAGATGAGACTTCTATTTCATTCTCCGATATGTAACTATGTGACACATGACTTACGTTTTTTGATGAAAAATTAGATTGAGTTCTACATGCAAAACATCTCTGACACTTCTTGGGACAGGAGCTTGGAGCTTGAAACTTTTGTGAATAATGATTATCTCTAGCAGACAAAGAGTTTTAATTCTTTTTAGCAAGGTTTTCTGTATTATATGGTATGTATATAATTGCTGGAAGATTTGTGTTCTCCAATTATGTGTACACATTATCTGGAATCTGTTGCAAATTTATTACCTAATCCTTGTAGTTTGTTGCAGATTGAAGAAACCTTCTGCTACATCATTTGTTCTGGACTGTGAACTGGTTGCTTACGACCATGAGAAACAGAAGATCCTGCCCTTTCAGGTGCATTATCTTCACCTAATCTTTTATTTGTAGATCCATTCGTTGGGCTTCAAAGGTGGTAAATTGTAGAGGCAATAAAAGATTCGCTATAGAACTAGGAAGATGTTTTAAATACCACCGGTGGGTTTCTGGGCATCCGAATTTGATATTGTCCATTTGATACCTGCGTATCCGAGAATCAACAATCCAACAACTATTAACCTTGACAGGAACAACACTTTCCCATAGCAAAGTAGATATATAATTGCATTGACACATATGCTGCTATAACTCGGTATATGTTTCGGTCAGTAGTGAACCTAGTTACGCTCTTTATCAACTAAGAACTCTTATTCTGTCAGTCATATAGAGTTGATCAAGAAAGTTGTGTTTGAATTCCGTCAAATTCATATTCTTAGTCTTTTTTATCTCACTTGTGTTGGCGTACTAGAAGTGATAGGATTAATAATGAGGTTGTTAGAGATAAGGTGAGATTGACTTCAGTGGACGATAAGATGCGGGAAGTGAGGTTGAGATGGTTCGGGCATCTGTGATCAGGAGGGGCACGGATGCCCCGGTAAGAGATTGACTATGGATGGTTTCAGGCGTGTTAGAGGTTAGATCGAAGAAGTATTGGAGGGAAGTGATTAGGCATGATATGGAACATTTACAGTTTACAGAGGACACGATCTAGATAGGAAGATGTGGAGGACGTGTATTAGGTTAGAAGGTTAGTAGGTTGGAGTCCGTAGGTTTGTTTGCTTTTATCTTTGTCTTTCATGTTAGAAGTTTGAATGCTTGCTTGTGGTTGTTGCTTCGAGTAACTTGTTTGTAGTATTGTTTGTGATAACCTTACTTCTAATATTAATTTGTTTTTTCCTATTATTGCTTGTTCTTGTGTTATATATATTTTTTGGACTATTGTTTGTTATGAGCCGAGGGTCTTTCAAGGAACAATCTCCCTACCTCACATCTGAGGCAGTGGCATAGACTGTGTACACTATGCCCTCCCTAGACCCCACTTTGTGGAAGTATACTGGATATGTTGTTGTTGTTTGTTGTGTTCATTTTCCGAAGCAAGGTTCAACTGCTAATATTTCTTATCCTATAAATGCTCATTATATGCTTGGATAATTATCATGCTGTGTGTACTTTTGGTGTAAAATGAAGTGATACTTTCAGATATATGTTCATGACAGGTCCTTAGTACGCGTGCTCGTAAGAATGTTGTCGTGAGTGAAATCAAGGTCAACATTTGCATATATGCTTTTGATATCTTGTATCTTAATGGACAACCACTTCTTCAAGAGCAACTTAACATTCGCAGAGAGGTATTTTCATTTTTGTGGTTGAACATTTGCCTGTAATTCTCAGGATAATATCTTTCTTCTTTGCTCAAGTGAATTCTTATGCAAGTGAAATGTCTTATCCTTAAACCACATATTTAAGCATTCTACTGACATCTTGTGCTGATGTGAGATAGGAGGAAATGTCATTGTGACGTAATTTATTACAAAACTTCAGCTCCCCCACCCCCTACCCCAACTAAAAAAGAGGAAAACAGAGGCATGTATTTTACAGCTCCTATTTGCTGGTGCCCTTAGACCATTGCATCTGCTTAAATTTTGTTCCTTAACCATGTAAATGTTAGAATGGACATCTGCTTCCAGTTGACATATTTGTCCACCTCTTTGCATCAAATGCTTTTATTTCCATGAGAATTTGGAAGCTCTTACTTCTAGATTTCTCTTCAGTGAAAGTGATGCACCTACCTCTTTTGAACTTCTTACAGATGGACCCTTGTAAATTATACAAGTAGATTCACACTCTCACGTTCCTTTCTTGTCGTAGGTTGCACAATAGGAAAGGGACAGGTGGATCCTCAAGTGAACTTTGTGCTGATTTGTTCAATTTCCCCAAATCTTGGTTGACTAGGCAATCACTATTAACCTCTATTAAAATCTAGTAAATTTGGCAGTTGTTTGACTCCCTATCTTCTGGAAAGATTTTTATCTTTCCTCCTGGGACCTGAGTCTGATCTAGTTAATAATACATGAAGTTGTTTATGTATGGGAAAATATGCACCCGCAGCTGCCTTTACTAACTAGTGGCTGAAGTGCAAACTTGCTGCATTCATTTCCTTCTGGCCATTTGGTTTGACCTAAATCTCACATTGGGAGATCACTTAGTATCTCGGATAAGTATTTTCCCTTAACTATGTTGAACATGAAGTTGGTACACCCCCAGCCTATCCACTATATCTTCTTTCATTTTCTGTCATCTCATTATCTATACACTGTAATTTAATGATCTATTAAACCCTTTCCCTCACTTAATCTCCATGCTAACCAAAAAGGAGGCCTCTTTATGTATTGACACCTTCAAATTTTATTTTGAATTAGTAAATATATGAAGTGTCCTATTCCAGTCTAGATATTAGTCAACGTAGATGATCTTCGAGGTCTAATTCTATTTGGGGGGGGGGCTGGAGTAATAAACGCAACTAATTCCATGTGTGCATAAATTTTTATGTTGAAAATAAGATTCTTGGCTATCGACGGCTTTGATTTTTTGTTAACATTTATTTGGGGTTCTTAAGGTTTTAATTTATTTGGCAGGGAGGTGGGCCTATGATGTCCTAAGATCTCATTCTCATTCTTAATATTTGAACTGTTCTCTCGTATTGATATCTGATCATGTTTCTTTTAGTACATAGATGTGCTTTTTGCGCAATGTATCCGATCTTTTTCTCCAATATTAACATTGTGTGAACATCAATTTATTGCTCAAACTTGTTTCTTTACAAACTTGATCGCTAATACTGTGACTTCTGGTTTCAAGCAGCATCTTTACAAGTCAATTGAAGAAGAACCTGGATATTTCCAGTATGCTACAGCTGTAACCTCAAACGATCTCGAGGAAATTACAAAATTTCTTGAAGATGCGGTCAAAGCAAGGTAATGGTTTGATACTGATTTAAAAAAAAATCTGCTTCTGCTTTTCTGGTATTTCAGATGCATTTTATTTTGTTTTATACTTTTTTGGTGAAGTTCAAATGCATTCATAATGATCATGAGATGAACTTTGTATAGTAGGTGACAAGCTGCTTTATGTCAAGCATTTGAAGATCCAGTTCTTGTAAATGATGTTTCCTTGTTTGTCTGTCTTTGCTGTCATTATGATAGATAAATTGCACCTTTGGTTGGTTTGAACTTGAACCTTATGTTTTTTCTTAGTGTGTTAATAGGAGTACTGTAAAGTAAGTGGAGATTAGATGTTCTTTTCTTGGTTTCTGCCTTCCTCTGTCTCTTCTTTCAAAAGTTCCAGAGAGAAATGTTTTTTTTTTATGTGCAATTCCACTCTCTGCCACGGATTAAAAGCTCCCTTGAGGCGTGCCTAAGCCTTGAAACTCACCGTGCATAAATTGTGTGCCTTCCCTCGCTTTAAGTGGTGCTAGAGCTTGCTTCACACAGTTTCTGCCTTGAAAAGGACAGCACTAAATAAAAATGGGCAGCAAGGTGATATATTAAGGACACATTATGAAGTACATATGTTACTAACTAGAACAGGAAACTAAAAATTTATCAAAAATAAGTTAAACAGCAAGGCCTGAATCACAATCTTAAAACTGCATTGTTGCATCCGAATAATACATAAAATGATTTTGAACTTAATTATATGATTATCATTTCATTTTTTTCACTTCATTTTAGGTTTTTTCGTTTCTTTATCCATTAGAATAGTTGTTTGTATTTATAGTTATTTTATCCTTTTTGATTGCAGCCGTCTTAACCAAATCCTATGGTTTAATTTTGGTTTGCATGTACAGCTCCAGCAGCTCTTGGTGCTTTTCTGTACTTTTCACATTTGACAACACTGTTTCACAGTTATATGTCAACAGAGGGTTTACTAAGATTGTAAGTGGATTTTCTATAAAGTTTGACGCAATGTTTAGGACCTTGAAAGGGACATGCAATTTTTTAATAATAGCCAAATCCTTGCTGGCTCTTGCAGCACTTAAGATCTCCTCTCACCCTTCTGCTTTTAAGGAAAAATTGTAGCTATACACATGATACTGAGGAAGATGCTGGATATTTTAGTAATATCATCTGGAGAAATTCTATGTTGTCCACACATATCCAATAAAACTTATGGTGAGCCCTTTTGATTTTGGACGAGTGGACTCCATGAGTCCCACTGAAATACATAGCATACCCAACCATCCCATCTCCTCTTTTTTTTCCCTCAATCCATTCTTCAAGTCTTTTTTCCACCTTCACCCCACTAAAGGGGAAGTGCTTAGATACATACAATCATACAACTTTAGAGGCTAGTGGTTTTTCATTCTTAGATCCGGCTGTGGTGGATTGGGTTCCTGATGGATCTCATCTGTCCAAAGCACCAGCCACGTTGGTGGTCGAGAAGCTTATGAGCATTTGAACTAGTGCCTTGAAGGAAAGGGCATCAGTTTGGATGAAAGGTAGTTGTGTATGAAGTTGGTCCCATATCTGGTTATAGCTATTAGAAGTGCCTAAGGTGATGGTGGATTGAGAGGAA
>JBDJHY010000008.1:5966314-5977594 GCA_039654485.1 Withania somnifera | reverse complement strand
ATTACACAACATTTTTGGTGATTGAAAGAAAAATCTACTTGCTGTTTAGTAGATGGTGAAAATGGCATGATAGGATTTTTCTGGTTGTTTCCTTCAGTGATTCAAGATTATTTCAAGGTCATACTAAATGTAAGGACACTAATAACTAAACTAATTTGGGGATTTAAATGGTACTTTGGCAGATAATGTAGTTTGAACTCTTCAAAAATGTCGCTGAGTGGGTGGCGGATATTCTAAAGAATCCAACACAAGTACAATTATATTTTTAAAGAGTTCGAACAACATATGTTTTGGCATGAACTCTTGGGTTGTTAGTGACGTTTTTCTTTTCGGTAAACTACTTAAAACACACTACTAAAGGAGTCAACTACTCCTCATACCATTAGTTTTCGGAATTACATTGATACCACTTTTTTTATGCTTGATACATACGGAGGGTCGCGATACATAACTCAAGAAACTTTTCAGATACATACGGAGGGTTACGATACATAACTTGGGCGTAATACATAACTCAAGTAAACCTCCAGATACATATAGATACATGTAAAATCGTTTAGATGCATGGTTAGACATGCGATACATTCTATAATCGCGGTACATGCAATATATGATGAATTATGTACCGCGACGCTCTGTATGTATTGCGCCTAAAACATGTAATATATTCCGTAACTTTTAAAAAAGTATTGCGATAAAATATAAATATGTTAACTACATCTGATTAATTATTTGAAAACAGTCTCTCTACCTGACTTATGTAATGATATAGATTGTGTACATTCTACCCTCACCGGACCCTGCGACATGTGGTTGTTGTAACATTTGATTAATTATGTAATTTATCCATTACAGGGAAAGGAAGTTAACTTTCTGTTCTTTAAATTCTGTTTTTTAATGTTAAAACACTAAAGTTCCATGAGAAATGTTGGATTAGAATTCTTGTTCAAATCCATTAACATAATGTATCAAAAAAAATAGTCAAATAATGACATATGAAGCAATATTTTCCAAGATGTAACTAATATATACTCTAAGTAACAACAATTATCTATACATCCAAAGTATGTTTTATTTTGCTACATGAAAAGGAGAAATAATTGTTATGTCTTTGTGATTATGACACTTTGGACCACATTGAAAGGTAGGGGTTGGATTTCACAACAATACAAATAGGTTACGGAGGTAGAATTTTCACTAAAAAAGAATTTATTTATATATACAAGTAAAAACGTTTCTGGTGAATCCTAGATCTCAAAGAGTCATGATTCTTGATATTTTACTAGGAATTGCACAAAGCTATATGTTATTACTCAAATTCTTCAAAAATATTATGAATTTTATATCAGATTCTTCAAAAGGTATAAAATCTGAGGAACTCAACACCAATACAAAATTATTTTTCTAAGGTCAAAAAAATGTTGCTATAAGTCATCATCTTAAAAATACCACTATATATCTTGATTTTATACTTGACATTCAGAAATAGTACTTACGACTAAAGATTACAGCGGAGTAGTAAATATAGTCACGGGTGGAAATATCTTATTTTTTTAAAATAAAATTTCTCGATACAAATTTAAATTAATAACGCTTTGAAATAAATTGAATATTAAATGAAAAAAAAAAAATAGTACTTTATTTCAAAGTGTGATGTATTATCCTGTATTGGGTTGAAAAAGGTCAAAAGTTGCATGTGAAAGAGGTCACATGATACATAAAAATCTCAATATAAGGGCAATAATGAGAGTTGTTGACAAAATATCAAATCCCATTTACCAAAAACATTCATGTGACAGTGCAAGAACTGATCCAGATAAAGAAAAATCAACTATAGAATATTTAATAATGCCCTTTCTCTAGACCAATTATTTTCACCAAAAAATAAATAATAGGTCTGTCTCGCCAATATCTTATGAGACCTGAGGTCTGATGGACTCGTGTATTCGTGAAACACATCTCTATTAAGAGAGATATTGATTTGGTTATTGACAAAGTTAAGATATTCATATGATCGTAGTGGATAACTTAAAGGAATCATGATCTCTGCATTTCGCTAATAATTTAATAATATTTTTTCTCCGAAAAATAAATAGTAGGTGTGCCTCTTCAACACCTTATGACACGTGAGGTCTGATGGACTTGTGTAATCGTGACACACACCTCTACTGAGAGAGCTATTGATCTGGTCATTGACAAAGTTAAGATGTTTATATGATCGTTGTGGATAACCTAAAGGAATCATGATCTCTATATTTCACCTATAATTTAGCAACATGCTATATACAGGATTCCTGAAAATAAAATTAAAACCTCGTTGTGACATTATTTATTATTTATTTTTTATTTTTGGAGTTTTCCCTTTTCAAAATATTGGAAGCAGCATTGTATGAGTAAAATGCAATTTACATGCAATTTTGCTTGGTAAACTACATAAAACGTACCACTATATGAGCTAAGTAGTCCTCATACCGCTAGTTTCTGAAATTAGGTTTCACACAACTTTTTTTTATATGCAATGCATACGGAAGGGGACATGATACATAACTCAATACACACGGTGGATCGACTCTAGCAATCCTACAAATAATACATGTTAAATCATTTCAATACATAGTTAGACACGTGATGCATCATGTAGTCGCGATAATGTAATGTATCATGAATTATATAAATGTACCACACATAAAAACAAATAGTATATCTCTTAACTTTTTAAAATATAGCGGAATAAATACATATGTAATTTATCCTATTTTTTCGCCCATTTCTGGTTAATATGGGCTAAAGGATCACAGCCCATAGAAATTCTTCAAGAGTTGCTTTTGGGCTTTTCATTTCTTTTTGGGCCTAGAAGTTGGGTACACAAATAAGAAAATATTGGCCGAAGAGTATTTATATGTAATCTAGTGATGGCAGTGAGATGGGGTGCGGAATGAGAATCCATTTATTGTACTCTTATTAGTGAAGTTATTTTTTCTTATTTATATGAAATTTATTTGTTACAGAGAATATTATTAAAAATATTTTAATCAGCCGAATATGAAAAAATTGAAAAATATTTTTTCTGTACAAAACACACCCTGTGAAATTACTGAACTCATTTTGGGTCGAAAGAATACAAATTTGTAATTGCATTTAGATGAAAATTAATGGGTACTTTTGGGCTTTGACCCCAAACATGAACAATAACTTTCAACATTCATGAAAAATACAGCAATTTACGTAAATCACGCTTCTTTAAACTCTATCAGTTCATCATATACCTTTCATAAATTTTAAAAAAATCTAGATTTTTCCTTGCTGATTATATTAATCAACATATACTTTGCATGAAGTTACAAATACACATATACATATGGATACTTTATGTGTTTAATTATAAACCTGTAATTTTTGAAATTTTGAGAAATTATTAAAATATTAATTAATTATGAACTGTAGAGTTGGATTTTGAGTAATTTTTTTCAAAGAAATAACTTTCAAATTACTAATTTTTATATCACAAGGAGTTCATATCTAGAATTTGAGGAATTTTTTATGTCCCTATACATTGAAGTTTTCCAACGCGACTGTATTAACAATCAACTTGAATTCATGAATTCCTTAACTCTTGAATCTGCCACTGAATATAATATTATTAAACGAGTTTATCTTTTGTATACTCCATATATACAAAATTATTTCCAAGATATGATAGGTATTTTATGTTCTCTTTTTGTATACTCCTATAATATTTCCCATGGATTGTTTGGCATGTACATAAATATCTAGACAAGGTGATTACACAATTTGAAATATATTATTAGTGGTTTCTCATATGGAGGAAATAATAAATGCAAAATTATTCTCTACAAATAATTCATCACATGGCTTTCCTCCTAAATTTTCAATTCTTTTTATTTTTTTTTTTAATAATTTCTTTGTTTTATCCAAAGTTCAAAATGTAAAATGTAGAGGTAGCATTACATGTGCTAACACAGCTCACACTCCACATCTAGTAGGGTCTGTACTCTCTTTTTGCTCAATCATATGTCTCAAAGATAAAGGAATGGTAGTACTATTTTTATTATTTCTAATTCGGTGTCTGATATTTGTCTTAAATTAAATTATATTTAAATAAAATAAATAATATTGTTAATAAATAAAAGTACGTCTTGCTCATTAACATTTCAAAATAATTTGCTATAATTAGGAGAGTCAAATCATCAAAATTAAAATTGAGGAACTATGATTGTGGGTGGAGATATTCAATGATTTCACCATATCAAGTTCGAACTTTTGTAAGACTCGTTAAAAGGAAAATGCTTGTTATTAAAAATTTCTCAACCCAAAAACTTGAAATCGAGATATTTAATTAAAGATGGAAGAACCTTATTCCTTACACTCCAAGTCATGATGCAGGGACAGAGTCATCTTCGGCGAAAGATGGTCAAATACACATTCTTAATCAAAAAATTATGTAATGAATTAAGATTAGATGTTCATCATTATACGTATACATTTAATTTTTCATACCATTAACACATTCAAAAATAAAATATATACATCCTCTACCAAAATTCTAACTCTGCCCCTATCGTAAAGATATACTACTATTATTGACTTAACACGAAGGAAGGGAATCTAAAACCTTTGAATTGTCATCTTGGCTTTATGATGACTTTTTAGAGTTTAGAGGGTACATAAAGGTCCCATTACAAGTTATTGGGTTCTCAAGAATTTTTTTTCTTGGATAAACCAAACCAATAAAATTGTACATTGATCAAATCCAATTCCTTTAGATATCTTTTTTTTTTTTCTTATGAAACGATTGAGATTCCTCTGATTTTAATATAAGATTTTGAGTTCAAGTCATGAGAATATAAAACTTTTCAGTGACAAGTATTGTATATTTTTTAAATATATCTATTTAGCGTGAATTCAGATTTATCAAACACAATAAACTACAGCAAATTAGAAAAAAAAAATCTCTTGCAATATTTTCATCCAAACAGCTAAAAAAAAAAAAAGTTGGTCAATTGATGTATTCGATACATAGTTGTGGCCTCTCTTTTAACCACCCCATTAGGGGTGGGGCGATGTTCTCTAAGAATACTTTAAATAGGTATTTGAGTCGGGTCGAGCAACAAATGATTAATTCAAATATTTACAATCAAGAAATACTTAGATTATCTTTTTAATATACCCTAATTTATAAGGTGGTTGCTCAATAAGCAAAGTAATGTGTATAATTACTAACATGTTCAAAGTAATTTATGTATCACATAACCTAGGCCTTGATGGAAATCACATTAAAAGGTGTATACAATAATGGTCCAGCAATCTGAAAAGGGCAAAATGTGAGTTGAAATGAGTAGCACCCATCAATTTTTTTAGGTTATTGTGTTTGTGGGGTATACATTTGTTGGACTTTTAAGTTTATACTGCTTCGAAGCAACATGTGTAATATTCTTAGTTTCCCAACAACGCACTGAATATAAAGTAGACACATGATGATTACAGTAGCGAATTCAGAATTTTTTTTTTTCTTTAGAAAAAGAGGTTTAAATAAATTCATTATATGTATTCATATATAGCTTCTTCCCTGATCGAAATCAGCTCGAGGCGGATCAAGAATTTAAAAACGGCGAGGTCACTACCAAAGGTGGATGTATATTAGTTAAATTATTGTCATCTGACATTGATATTGGTTTATCAAAAAATATTTTTAAATACACATAAAATTCAAACATATTGGATAAATATAAATTAAACAAGAAAATTAGCAAAGTTGTTGTTGATGAAATAGACAACTACCTAATTATTATAAACTTCCAAACTTAGATTTAAAAATGGGTTGAGTTATAATCAAGTTAGTTAAAGGTAAATTACATAATTAGTTAAGGATATATTACATAATTACTCATACATTCTTACTATATTTACATCTCATTTTACTATTTTTTTTAAAAAGTTAGGATACATACCATTTTTTTTAATACACAATATATATTGAATGCACTATTAACAGATGTATCTCAGAAAATTGAATTTTTTTTATTCATTTTCACCACGAAAATATAATCGCCATTATAAAAAATAGGTGAAGCAGCTAAAAGTAATTCGTCTAAGTATCACACCAAGAGCTTGTTGATTCTTTCTACTAAGATCAACTCAAGAAACAAATTATCCAATTTAGAAGTTTCCTTAATCTTTAATTAGTGAATGCTTAATCAACTGCCTATTCCACTTGTTAATTTATTGTATTTGTTAGACATCAAAATTGTGATGGATGGATAAGTATTTTTTTATTAATTTGTAATTAGTGGTAGAGTCATGAATTTAGCAAAGCATGCGTAAATTTTTATTTCAGTTATGTTAACGATGTTTCAAATTATATATACTTTGCATATTTAGTCTATATGCCTCACATAATATTTCAACAAAGGGTGTGCACCTGACCACCCTTTGACGCAGAAGGTGACTCCTCCAGTGTTTATAATTGGAGGTTTTGAGTTTGGATCATAGGTAAGAAATCACTTATGATAGAGAGTGTTTTACCTTTTAAAGAAAAACTTTTTGATAAGAATTCAAATTAGTTGAGTTCTAAAACGATTATCGACCAGTGAGGGAGAAATTTAATAAAATAATATTTGTTAGGTACCATAATTAGTTGTTTTATGGACTATTTAATGACATTGTCTAGTTCTAGAGATCGAGTACTTTAGACGTAAGATTTTGATTAATATTCGAGATCGCATTGATACGAATTTAAGCAATGTACAACTTATTAAGAAAGAGTATTAGGTACCAAAAACTTATTTATTCGAAATTTAAACGTGGAACCTCTATTTAAGCTAAAACGTCTATTTATCTTACTATGCGCTTGGTAAATTTTACCTTGTACATTAATGCTATTGAATTTATTATCAAATTGATAATTTTCCTATACTTTCACTCTAACATTTATGAGCATCTTACTTTTCTCGTTGTACATGTATCTATTATAGGATAAGTTACATAATTACTAAATATTCTTATTATGTTTATAGTTTATTTCACTATTTTAAATAAATTATAGAATATATTTTTTTTTAGGTGAGGCATATATGGAGGGTCTTGATACATATATGAGGGTTGCAATACATAATTCATGAGGCATAATTTAATACATGACTCATGATATATCGCACGTATCGCGACTACACAATGCATTGTGTGTCTAATCATGTCTCTGAACGATTTAACATGTATCCGTATAGATCTGAAGGATTATTTGAGTTACATATCTCGCCCAAGTTATGTATTGCGTCTCTCCGTATATATCTTGAGGGTTTCTTGAGTTATTTATCGTGACTCTTGTGGAAAATCGTGATATGAGGAGTATATATAATTAACTCTTCTCATAGTATGTTTTCTATAGTTTATCCATATATATATATATATAATTTTGAATGTCAAACTTCTCCCCCGAAAGAAAAGATTAATAAAATAGAAAAGAAAAATTATAGTATATTATTAATTCTGTACAATCATGTATTGATGATATTACTTAGGCTTTTGAGTCGAATATTTATCGAAAATAGTCTCTTTTTCTTTATGATAGGGATAAAATTCCATATATTCGAACTTCTCTGAACTTCACTTTATAAAACTATAAAAAAAATATTGTTATATTATCGTTATTTAAAATTTATGAATAAGGAAGGTAGCGTAAGACAGATATTGAGACCAAAAAGGTCTAAAATAAACATAGGAAAAGTTAGGTTTTGTAAGTATTTTTGTTTGATTTCATTCTACAACCCGTGACTTAGAAAATAACAAAAATATTTCTTTATGGTTGAGGATACATTCAACAGTTTCTATCTTTTAAATTTATTTAAAAATAATATTTTTAGTGTATGTTAATTAGAATTGATAGAACGGTTAAAAAGAAATTAACATGAATTACCCGACCCCGATTTAGGACCTACTCTTGATTCTGACCAGTTACTTAGGACCCAATCTTGACCTAACCCCGACTAAACTCCCAACCTCGACCAGAATCTAACTCCTGACCCTGATATAGGACTAGACTCCAGATCTAGACCCAAAACCTAAGGCCGACCTTTCGGCCCGGGATGCAACCTTCTCAATCTTGATCAATTACTAAGGACTCAACCCTGACCCAACTACGAACTAGGCTTATGACCTCGACCTAAGATCCTTCTCCTGACTTAAATTTGGGACTAGACTCCAGAACCAGGCTGAAAAATCAATTTCAATCTCGACCCCGAGACATAACCTTCCGATGTGGATTCGAAATCAACCCAAGCTAGGGACCAGACCTTGATCCAAGATTTGACTCTCGACCTTGACTTGAGACTAGACTCCCCAAAACCTAATTTTAACCCCAACTTGAAATTCAACTTTCATCTGAATCTAACCACGACCTCCACTTGGTACCCAACCATATTTTGAGATTCAACTCTCGATTTAGGTCCCAAATTATGACTCAGGACTGACTTCTTACCTTGACTCCCTAGTCTAATTCTGTCACAATACAAACTCGGAGTCAAGGTCGATTCCTTATTCGGACTCTTAACTGAGATCAATGTCAGGGTAAGTTTAAATTCCGTGTCGGGTCCTTATCATGTTTAGGATCGATTTTGAGTCTCCGATTAGGGCTATTTCGAGGATCAATTTCTCAGGCAAGTTCAAAGTTAGGGTCAGTCTTGAATTGCAATTGAAGTTAAACTCATGCCTCAGGTTGATGTTTTGGGGTCAGGTTAAGACCGAAATAAATGTCTAAGTCCATGCTAAAAGGTGTGGGTTTTACTTCCATGTCATATTATTAGCCAAATTATATCTAAACATTTTTTGAATAATATTTTCCTTCTTATTGATCAAATATATTTGACAAACTTTAAAAGATAAAATTATTCACATTTCAGAGTTTTTTTCTGACTTTTTTCGTGTCAATAGATAATTCGACGTACCTAGACTTTTTTAGAACATGTCCGAGATAAATAGCAATGATTCGAAGAACTTCTATTTACACTATTTTGAAAACCCAAGAACTCAATCTAATGAACATGTAAAATAAAATATTTTCATCCTTAGCAAGAAAGGAAAGAAACAGATACTCAATTTAAAATGATTAAATAGAATCGACGCCTAATCTTGCGATGTACATCATCCAAGACGCATTTACCATGGTGTACTCCTCATGTAAGATATGAGATTAGAAACCAAGTTCCTTTTTAGGAGGATAGATTGGGCGATTTGGGTGAGATCCAATGTACATCCAATTTTTTATTTCCGAAGGAGACCACCACACCTCCTCTATCTCTAATTAAGTACATAAACAACTATCTCTCAAGCACAAATTTTAACTTCATCCTCAATAAGAAAATAAAACATGAACGCACTCTACCAAGTAAGGATTACTTGAAGGACTATGTTGAAGTTTAGCTTCAAATATAAGGGATTATCTTTGTAATTTTGTCATGTGTGACCAGCTGAATAATTGAACAGTCGTACAAGTTACTGTCTTTTCTAATGTTTCTACTAGTAGCAGCATTAAAATACAAAACATTTAAAGTTTCTGACACATCCTCACTGTCACCTTGCTGGTCCTCTTTATGATTTTTTGGTTAAATAAATAAATGTATTCACTAAATCCCCTCATTCATTTGTTTCACCCACTCATCCCAATACTCGAAAATGTCAGTAGTAGAGTTGAATATAAAAATTATTTCAAACGGTAAGTAACTTTCTTCATTAATGTTTGTAATATTATATTATAGTATAAAAAACAACAGTGAGTATTAAAAAATAATTACTATATAATGATATTATAAATAATTAATTCGACACAATATATTTCATCAAAACTTTAATAATTATATTAAATATATTATTGCATTGTATAGTCTCTAGCTCAACCGTGCATCCAAATTTTAAAAATTGAATCGCTTTGGCTGAATGTATAAATAGAGCGCTGAACTTGTTCATATTTGTAAATGCGTTTGTTTATATAGTAGAGGTTTGAAGTTGAAGTGGGTAAAGAAAAGTTTTAAACAAGTTCTGGGGGTCAATTCAATGCGTTCAGCCAATCACTTTAACACCACATTAGAGCACAAGTATTCTCTCTTTCCTTCATTGACTAAATATTTAAGATTGAATTACACTGTTTGATATTTATGTTAAAATTTAATTAAAAGTAAAACACTATGTAACAAAATCGAAATATGTTTTGAGTAAAATTTCTAAATCTTTTTTTTTATTTTTTTTTTTCTAAAGAAGGAATTGTACAGCAAAGCAGAAGAATCCTGTCTCTTCTTATGTACATACTGCCCACCATTACAACCAATTAAAAAATTTAATATTCCCTTTTTCACATGTACAACATAAGCCACTCAAGTCGAATCAAAATTATGCCAACTCAGCACACATTCACTGGACCCCACTATCCACCACATTTACACATTCAAGTATCACGTGTCAAAATCTTATTCGTCCAAAACTCTTGACCTTCGATAGGACCTGTTCAACTTTTGCATCAAACCGAGTAACACTTGCCACGTGGCATCTCCCTCCACCGTCTGATCATGAAACAGCAGGGCCCGCCTAATTCTTGGGTCCCACAGCTTGTTTTGTATAGTGCTTAAATTAGTCTCCGCAACCGTCTCGAGGATCGTGCCGAGTTTCCCGACGTCTTTCTCCGCCACAACAACGGAGATTTCCGACCATGGCACGGCGGAGGAGAACGGAAGGTTGATGCCGTCGGCGATGATCACCGGTACGCAGCCTAATACGACTGATTCTACTAGCCGTGGACTCCATGGGGCCCATCCTAATGGACATAAACAAAATGTTGAACGTAGAATCTCCGATTGGTAACCGGTGAAACGGTGACGTTTCAGGTAGAATCTCCGGTCAGTGCCAAATTTTTGTAATATAACAGTACGGACTTTCCTGAAAAGAAGACAATTAATAGGGTCATTTTCGTCTTTCACTTAATACTTCTCAGTACGATATAAAAAATTTAATTTATTACCCACCTCATCCACTTTGCTCATCTAGTTGAGGGATAATTTAATAGTTAACGAGAGTTATTTGATAGCTAATTAAAATTATATACGTACTAATAGCTACAAAATAGTATTTAATTTCTAATTTATGCTTATTATTAATTATAGACTTCACAATACAATTCTTCAAATATTTTAAATTATGTTAAAAATATCATAAAGAATAATCAATATCGTAAAATATTTAAAGATGAAAGAAATTAAATCATAAGAAAACTTATTT
>JBDJHY010000008.1:5899361-5910135 GCA_039654485.1 Withania somnifera | reverse complement strand
GTGACTAAGCCTTACCTTTAGCCACATGGCAACCAACCAAGCCACCATAGTTGGTGACTAATGGCTTGTAATGCCATTGTCAACCAACATGGTGGCTATATAAAGGTTAGAATGGGCTGAAATTTTTGGTGGAATTTTCATTCCATTTTGAGAGAATTTATATATTTATTATATTTCCATAAATAACAACTTTCTATATATAGAAACTTTCCACTTTTAGAATTTTTGGTTTTGTATTATATTTTATTTTATAACAAAGATAATATTGATCGTGTGCTTTAGGCCCCTAATTTTTGGAGGCCCTATTTTATAAAACACGTAGTTAATATTTTTGTAAAAAAAAATATTATTTTATTCACCAAAAAGAAAAATATTTTGAATTTTGATTTGATAAAAAAAGGTCTTGCAAAAAGCATTGAGAGCTCTATTTTAAACCAAACTTTTTTTGAATTTCTACCTAATGGTAAAAATAAGAGTTCAACTGAAAAAGAATTATTAAAAAAATTAATTTATAAAATAATTATTCATAACTTTACATCTCAAAAGAATAGAAAAATAGATTTTATATAAAAAAAAAAATATATATTATGTTATTTTCTTAATAAAAAATATTAAGGCCTTATCTCAAAATTTGACTTTAGGCCATGACTGATTTTGAAACGTTCCAAATAAAATTGAAGGAATAAGCTAAATAAAAGTAACAATACGATTGATAATAATAGTTAAAAACATACACTCATGATTAGAATTGATAAATAGGTAAAATATCATATTGGATATGAAGAGATTAAAATCGTGCTAGATAAAATGGATAAATTATACGTCTCCATATTTAGAACAGATACAAATTGAATTGAGTGACGGACTATCAGTATCCATATTATTCATGATTCTTGAATATTATCACTGTTGTCACTGTTGGGAGAATTCCTAGCATCATTCTGCCTCCTCTTTTTCTCTCATGGCCTTCTTTGTTCCATTTTCAACTACTTTTCTCCAAATGGGTCTGTATTAACAAGTTCTTCTGAACACATCTAGCTCCATAATATTCCTTCAGATAAAACATTGCATTTCTAATTTTTACTTCATTTATATTCCAAATATTTTTTCTTTGAAGGGAGCCTTGGAGTAACTACTAAAGTTGTTGTCATATGATCAGGAGGTTACGGGTTTGATCCTTAAAAATAGCTTCTAGTAGAAGTGCAAGGTAAGACTGTGTACAATAGACCCTTATGGTCTGTCCCTTCCCCGGACTCTGCACATTGCGAGAGCATAGTGCACCGGGCTGCCCTTTATTATTTTTTCTTTGCAATATTTTTCTATTAGAGCTTCCCTCATTCCTTTTTATCGACCATAGCTCAATTATCAAGAACAATGATTTGACAATCCCATTTATGCCAAGAACGCATATCAGCTCTCTCCCACAGTTGTCATTTGACTTCAGCTTACAATGTAACCAGTTTAGCAATTCTTGTACATGAATCAAAACACAAGGTAAACTCGATTCATCCTCGAAATCCAACACCTTCAAAAGTAATTGATATTTAAATTTGATATTTGATTAACATGATCTTCTTCAATTTGGTAGAAATCTTTGTGATTTTTAAGGACTCTCTGAAAGTCTTACAATCATGACAGTTGATGTCGCTGATATTCTGAGTTCTCAAGGATAACGTGCCCTAAAGCATATCATGATAAGCATTGATTCTTCCTAGATTAAGCATGTCTAATTCAAGGAATTAGTGATAGGTTTAACAAAAAACATTACCTCAGTCAAATATTCATAGAAGCTGCAATCAGTCTGTCTTTATCATCTACTGAGTGCTCATAAAAAATGCTTGAAAGATTTCCAAGCTTCATCTAGACACGTGCAATCATAACATCTTTCCCTTCCAATGCTCAATGGCAAGATAACCAGCAGAACATCCCATAAAGCAGTCTTATCCTCCAAGAGAATCCATAAATAACACATTTGTAAAAATCTATTGGATAATGTCAAAGGTATCGGTGTTTTCTTTATCAATGTTATCAAACACTATAGCTCAACTTGAAATAATGCTGAGTGATAGAATTTTTAGAGAAGGATCGATTCATAGGGCAAAATTATAATTCAGCTCGTTAAAGAGAGGCTGAACCTTAAGGTTTAATGGAAGAGATCTGATCTCTTATCGTTTTCTTACTACGTTCACTATTTTAAGTATGTATCGTCTATATGCCACAAATTTAAGCTATAAAAATCACTAGTAGTGTTTGAATTAGAGTACACTATTTATATCATACATCTTGGGATGCAAACCTTTCCTAAATCCTATGTAAACGTGAAATATTCAATGCACCAAATTGTTCTTTTAAATAAGGTTGTATGATTAATACAATCATGGCACTTAAGTGACAAAAAGTACGAATATGGTCTATGAGGCTTAGTTCAACGGTCACCAGATCCACTTCTTGCAGTGTGCCTTACATCCGGTGTGGGATCGATACCTGGCAGCATCAAGAATTGTTGCTGATTATAGGGTCATCCTCGGTGTTGTGGGATTATCTGGGTTGTGCCTGGGCACTGAGTGTTAAGGGGAAACTACGGACCCATTGAGGCACCTAAAAGGACACAAAAAATATAAGGGGTTGCCCTGAGTTTAAAATCAATCCTTTTAAAAAAAAATTACGAATATGGTAAACTTGCACAACAATACCAATATGAAAGTGATGGGCTTTGTGAAACTTTCGTATTTGGCTAAGTGTCCTCTTTGGATTTGTTTCAATAAAGTTTTAAAAACTAGTCCTTTTCAACAATGAAGGGAGCCTTGAGGTAATTAATAAAGTTATTATCATGTGATCAGAATATTACGAGATCAAGCAGTGAAAGCAAATTTTGGCAAAAGTATAGGGCAAGGTTGTTACCGTTAGACCCTCGTAGTTCGTCTCTTCCCTTAGTACATAGCGAGAGATTTATTGCACCGAACTTTTATTTATTTATTTATTTATTTGTTATTATTATTATTATATTATTATTATTATTTATTTATTCTGTCCTTTTCAAGAATGGTGGTCTCTTCATACACCAGCACTAGCAACAGAAATACACTATTCACAATCTTTCAAATGGTCATTTTCACAATTTCTATGGTTACACGTTGCTCTTTCTTCTTTGTTAGTACTAGCAAACAATACACTAAATGCTAGATCCCATCTCACCTAGCGTAATTGCATTATTGTAAAGTTAATTTTAGATCGAGTTTTGAAATAATTGATAAAATTATTACTATATGATCATAAAGTCACAAATTTAAATCATAGAAACAACCACTTATACAATGCAGGATGAGACTCCATATAACAAATTCTTGTAGTTCGATCCTTCTTCAAATTTTTAGTATAGCGCGGAATCCCCTACTAGTAAAGAAAAAGTGAAAATGTGCTTCGGTGCCCTAGTTGAAAAGACTTTATTCATTTTTAAGTTATGATGGAATAAAGATGAATTCAAATTTAAAGTTTGTCATTTAAACTGAGTATACTGAATATATATTTAAATTGAAAAATTGTCATTATCTTTTCAGAATTCAGAAGGACAGAAGAACATCCTACATGTGAAATTTAAAACTCAAGAATAGTAACTATTTTTTAAACACAATGTCTAAAAGTTGCCAATAAATATTGTTGTTTTATGCTTGCCACTTAGGGCCCGTTTGTTATTATTTAAAATAAGTCACTTATAAAAATTAATTTTTTAAAAGTCAAACTTTAACAATATTTAAGTTAAAAAATAAAAAATAGGGAGTAACCTATTTTTGACTTTTTATAAGTCAAGTTTAACTTTTTTTAAAATCATTTTAAAAATATTTAAACACTTTTTAAGGGATGATAACTATTTAAAATTTGATATGATCAACTTATATTCAAAGTTAAAAAGACCCTTTATAGGGTTGTCTATTTTAATTAGTCAGATGAGCGAAAATGTCGAAAGCCTAAAAGAAAAAAAATCAAACATATTAGGGAATGATGATATTTAATTATTTGTTCTGACCGATATAATAATATTTAACTAAATACAAAAATTAAAAGAAAGGACATATTTGCACAAAGATTTTAACTTGGTTTCTTATGTATATATGTCCTTCTGTTTCATAGTTTAAGGAAATTGTCTCAAAATAATCGTAACTTTAGGAATTCAAGATTGAAGTTGATAAATGTTTAAACTATACCCATAATTTCTTTTTAATATTGCTCAATAATTAACAGAAATCATCTAATAAATAGACACAACTTAGCAAATTACAGCTTGTGTGTATTATTTTTCTTAATAAACGTGAGAAGAGCTAAAAATAACTTCAAAATGGGACGAAAGGAATATTATTGGAAATTAGCAAAGATGAAGTTACTCAAGAGATTTTATTTTTGGCTATCCAATTTTTTTTTTCTTCAATCATCATAAATAAAAAAATAAATAATGTTACGTGTCAATATGTCCCTCATTGAAAAAATAGAGAAATGTTAATGGGTTGTCCCATCTATTAGACTAGTTTTTTGGATTGAACTCTTCCATTTGGTCTATAACATTGGTGCGGTTGAGACTCGAAATGGTGGCCTGAATCCAAGAAGGGTGTCAGCCGTGACAAACAAGGTTGTTGGTTCTCAAACGGGAGCGATTGTCAATTTGTCCCTCATTGAAAAAATAGATAAATACTAATAAATTTATAAGCTAAATAGATTCTCCGCCTATCAGACTAGTCTTTCATTTGTTCTATAACAAATACACACTTTTGCTCAAAGATAAAATTACAATCGAAAGAAAATAGGCAAAGATTTTAACATAATTTTTTCTTCAATATTCTTGACACTTTTTTTCAACTTGAATAGAACTAGAAATCCAATCCACCCCTTGGACACTTTTTGCAACACTTGATGGCAAATTATTAACACTCAGGTGTGTGAGTATGGTCTCTTCTAGGGTCCCTACAATAATCATACACCTTATAATTCCTCTGCACCCATAACATAGCCTCTATCTGCTGATCACTCAGCCCTCCAGCTCCTGAAGGAGAGCCGGAGGGTGCACGACGACACAAGGGGGAAAACCCCTGCCCCTTGTATTGTTGTGGGCTCTCGTTGGCTTCACAACCTGCAAGCTTGAAATGATTACTATACTTTCCAATAAACGGTTGGTATCGATAATCGGCTTTAATTCTTCCTTCTTCCGTTGCCCATGAGGATGCATCCCAAATGGAACCATATACATACATAGGTCGTTGGGGGAAGGTTGCATCGTTTCTCTTAGGGTATCTTCTAATGGGGACATCATCAACAAAAAATCTACAAATAAAACATTATAACAAAGACATATTAGAGAAAAAAACAAAAATAAAAAGTAGCAGTAGTAGTTGGTTTTTTAGGGCATGGGGTCATGTTGGTTACATTAATGCATGAAATCATAGGATAATGCTGTTTGACAAAAATCTTGAACCCATGGTGTGACATTTATTTAATTTATATATGAATTCTCTTTATATTATCAAATCACTTATAAGGTTATTACGAGTAATTTTTAATATATATACCATAGTGTATATATAAAAGATAGTAAGTGATTTATTTTTTATGGTGTTAAAATATCTCTTACACTCAGTCTATACAATTTAGATATATTCGCTATTTCGCACTTGCAATAAATATATAAATAAAACTTCAAAGATTATTAAAACAAAATAATCAATCGTTAGAACCTTAAATTCAAAATACTATCGTGAATCTAAAAAAATACTATGATATTGTAAAATTGTTTGCTTATTTAAGTTCGAAATTCATAACACTACCGTCATATTTTTCAACCTAAAAAAACGTAATCAACATATTATTATATATTTTGCATGGATGATATGGACTTAAAGTTGATAAAACATAATGATAAAGAAATATATATATGAAAAAGACTAAAAAGAATATTATATAGACAATTATAATAATTAAATAAATTAAAAAGAATAATATATACTAACATGATTTCATTGGGGTCCCAAAGAATAGCATAATGATGATAATCATTAGTTGGATCAAACCATAGGTGAAATTTCATTTCTCTTCCAATAATATTTCCATCTCCACTTCCTCTTATATACACATTTGTTTGTAAAGTATAAGGCTTGTTTGGTGTTGTTCCAAGAAATTCAATATCAATTTCATCATGGTTCCCTGGATAATCTTGATTATTTGAAAGCTACAAAACAAAATACTAATAAATTAAAATAAATTAAATTAAAATAAAATAAATTAAATTAAATTAAATACGCACATAGAAAGAAGTAATAATTCCAGCAGTGTAACCAGGTTGTAGCTTCATATAAGTACCAAAATAACCAGAACGATAATTTTTCAGAGATTTAAAGCCACTTCCTCCTGTATTTAAACACATAAAAAAATAAATGTCATCAACCAAGAAAATGAAATTATGAGAAATCTAAATTAAAACAAATATGTAATAAAGGGTAATGAAAAAGTAACTAGTCGAGGTGTGACACAAGTTAATACGAACACCGAGTTATTAATTAAAAAAAAATTACCTATTATAGAATTACTTGATAACAATAGTGGTGATAGAGAGAAGGTTACGTTATTGGTAGAACCTAAAATTAACTTCAGTCAAAATTCTAAAATTGTATTAAAAAAGTTATTTTAATACTTATAAATAATTTATTCAGAACCCAAATAAATTATTTTTTTCAAAGCTTATAAACTCAAAATCGGTCTCTCATAGATATCATAATATGTATCACATGTGAAATTATACTAATACATAGTGTAATGTCAATGTATATAAATTAATTCCTTCAAGATTCTAAAACTATATATAACTTGAGGCGAGACTAGTTGTGGTAGTAATGCCCCAGACCGAGACGCCGATAAGGAAAGTAGGGATGACAATTGAGCTGGTTGAGTTTAATTTTATCGCCTCTAAAGAAAACTCATAAAGGGACAACAATGACAACCACAAACCCAGTAATATTCCCCACAAAGTGGGGTCTAAAAAGAGGATAGAGTGTACACAATCCATAACATTATCTTAGATATGAAGTAAAAAGACTGCTTTAGATAAATCCTCAACATAAAGGGACGTTTAAACATAAATCTAGAAAGAGACAAGAAGTGAAACCTGAATTTTTATCAAGCCAAATAGTTAAGGTACTTTGGTCCAAAGATTGATGTTGAGGACCCCAAAGGTTCCTAAAACCTTGGCTAAATCCTAAAGATTGTACCCTAGAACTAGGATAGTAGCCAGGTGAAGGGGGTCCTTGACCATTGCTTAATCTTGAATTGAACAAGAATAATAAAAGTAAAGAAAGAAGAAAAGACATAATTTTTTCTTGGATAAAAAAAAAAAATGGAGTGTTTGGTTGAGTGAGTGATGAAGATAATTTTAGTGAAGTAATATTTGTTGTAGAATTGAAGGGAAAAGAACACATAGAGAGGGACATATAAGGAGATTATAAGAGGGTCCTACTATAAAGAAGTTGAATTGATTAGAATTAACAAGGTTGATGGGAGTTATACAAAAAGACAAATATCAAGCAAAAAATAAAAATAAAAAATTGTGTGATGCATATTCATGAATATAATATGTATTAAATCACAAGCTAATTACAAATTTACAATCATTGATTTAATAAAAATTTCCAATGAAATAAGTGGTTTGATTTTTCTAAAAAAAAAAGAGTTTTGGATTAGCTAGTCATGTGACTTATAATTTATAGGGTAACTACATAAAATAGAATAGTATAAAAGTCAATTGCTTTTTATATTACTAGTTTCTGAAATTATGTTTAGTACCACTTTTTTAATGTACAATACATACGGAGGGTCGTGATACATAACTCAAATAACTATCTAGATGCATATTAAATTGTCTAGATATATGGTTAGACACATAATACATTGTGTAGTCGCGATGCATACAATGTCTCATGAATAATGTATTACGCCTAAAAAATAGTATATTTTATAATTTTTTTAAAAATAGTAAAATAAAATATAAAAATATGATAAAAATATTTAATTAATTATGTAATTTATTCTATTTTTAATTAGTCACTAGTTCAAACTCTTCAATCAACTATTAATATGTTTGTGTCAGACTAGAGTGTCTATATTGCATCCTTTAAAATGCAGCCTTACTTCAAATTTTTGAAACAATGATGAAGTTATCTTGCTGCGATATATAGGTAAAAACTCGAGCTGTAGATCAACTATACTAATGCTTGTTTTGTCGGAATAAGTTATTTTATTTTTTAAAAATGCTGTCTTTAATTCCTGTCAAGATACTTTATGCACCGAGCTATGCACCCTTTTATATATATATATTCTCTTTTCCCGAGTCTTGAAATAAATATCTTCCAATATAATATAATTTTTTAAAGAAAAATCTGATATGTTTATAAGTTTCTATTTTCCTCCCTTTACTAGCAAAATTTAGTTAAAGGAGGAAATGTCATAAGTGCTATTGTTATTATTATTATTATCCTATATGAGTGTGTTTGATATAGAGGAATTTTTTTTATTTTTTTTTATGTTCGGTTGACCAAGATAAAAAAAAAATTAAAAAAATTAATTTTTTTAATAAGTAGAAAAAATAAATTCCACAAGTGAAATTTCACATTAATTGTGCGATTGAAATCCTCATCATTCAACACCTCATTTTCAACCCGACTCCACAACCCTCCTTCCACTTCTAATTTTGATCACTTCACTTCACATAATATTTATCTAAATTATATATATTTTTAAAATAATATCTTTTGCATTGTTTACGTACTCAACACACACAATAAGGAAAAAACTACTTATTTCAGAAAATATTTTCTAAATAGACATTTTTTGCAGAAAATATTTTACTTAGTACCAAACACAACCTATATATAACTTTAACATCAGAAATCAAATTAAAGAGAATTACCAATAACTTTGCAAATTAATTAAACATCAAACTCAAAGTTCGATAATATTCTTCAATTATTATAAATTGGAGTTTGACATCATTTTGTACATATCCATTTGGTGTATCATCAATTCATCATATATATTTTTTTTTCCCTTCAAAATGATATGATATATATTTTTGGGTGTATCTTCTATCACTATTTTATTTTATATATCATAATGTGAATGAATAATTGGTTATTAATGAAGTAGTTGTATAATGCTACATAATTACAATTTCTTTAGTCATTTATATAATGATATTCTTTTTAAAAGTAATTTGATTGGTGGGATAATAAATAACACTCTTAAGATAAAATACAAAATTATTTTTATTTTTTTAACCAAGTAACTGTTTATGAGTCATCGGCTCATTCTTCAATAAGCATGGATCTCAGATTGAAATCTTAAATCGTAACACTATGTATGGATGGTATAAATTGACTAAATAAGAAATCTTGAACAATAAATAACCAGTTCAGATACTCACGACCAATTCTTCGATAATCCTGGTCACATTGCTTTGATAAACATGTTAAAAAGGCAAATTTTTTCCTTTTTATTTTTTTCTTCAAATTCAATGAATACACTACATTTATTTATTCTACATAATTTTTTTTTTAAGTTGTATATATGGAGTCACAGTTATCTGAATTTATCTACTCATTGCATATGTATGGTGTCAGAATATTCAAGTCTATTTAGAAATTAATGGCAAATCAGACCTTCTCCATATCAATTTATCATCATTTATAAGAAAATAAAATATATAGAGGGAATACTTCGCACTCCCTTTCACCGATCTGAAACATAAATAAATCATAAATTCTTTAGAACAAGTTAGTAGGGATTGAACATACGGGGATTGTCGAAGAAGTGCCTCAATGCGGTACAACCACTGCTTTTTGAACATTTACACATGCCTATAGTCTATAGATATATTGGAGGTGTCCTAAAATTAGAAAAGTCTCGTTTTTCATAACAATTTGAATAATATTTGCTATGTTTACTTGATTTTATGTTTAGGTAATCGCACTTTGGGTTGATGTTGCGATTTATTGCATCAATTTTTTGCTCTGCTTTGCTATTAATTGTCATGTTTTTCCTTAATATATTTTTTTTTCTTCTTTGATGTGCTTCATTTGAGCAGAGGGTTTTCCGAAAACAATTCATCTACGTTCAAACGGAAATAGTAAGGTCTGCATACACTCCACCCTTTTCATACCCGCTTTGAAGTCTGACTAATTTAGATTTGGAGCTGGAAAGTCTCATTTTTTGGTAAAACACTTCCTATTAAAGTCGACTCCATACACATAGCTTGAACTCGAGTTCTTTGTTTAAGTAACTGCTAAATTGACCTAATTTCGAATAAAAATATTTTAAAAATTCAAGTTTGTAACTTCAAACTTAATTTTTTTTTTTCAACTTAAGTTTCATAAATTCGTACCTGAAAGAAAGGTAATTTGCTTCTATTAATGAGACTAGAGGTTTCGTGCAAGTGTTGAATTGCAGGGCGTTAAAAAATCATAAGACATCAATCACATTTAATTAAACAAACTATAGCTTATATTAAAGTAAATTTCTAGATATCTAAGTGATGTTACATGTCTTGCTCCCCTCCAGTCCAAGGGCAAAGTAAAAAATTTCGTTAAAAATATTTAAGACATAATATAATTTTTCGAAAAAGAGTGTTCGTCTAACCACTCTTTATTATATATAGCTATGCTACTGTCCCCTCCACAGTCCATCCCATCGTGGGAGGGGGTTGGGGGGTAAATATGCCTATTTTTTTATTTTTTCTAATGAAGTA
>JBDJHY010000008.1:5820572-5835876 GCA_039654485.1 Withania somnifera | reverse complement strand
TTAATTGGTAATGGCATGTAAAGATAATGACATGGCCCAAAAATAAAGGACTAATATTAAGTTGTTATGTGTAAGTTAGACCCAATAACTATTGGATTATGATGAATAGACACTCTATAAATAGAGGTCAGCCCCCCCCCCTTCCCCGCCTTTTCGTAGCGATTTGGAAAATCCTAATATATTTTGTTCTTTAATACGCGGCGAAGGGTTGACTCCCCATCAATTGTGATAGCTAGTGAATTGTAAAAGTTGGCATCAGGTTTAACTGTCGATTGCTATCATTGCTGAATTAATAAAAATTAACGGTAAGCTTTCTTGTTTTTAAAATTATGTTTATACTTGTGTCGTAATCTCTGTTATGATTATGAATGAATTATCTTACCATTGGTATAAAAAATCACTATTGTCAGAGATTAAGGTCAAGGTTTAATTTTTGTCGTCAAAATTTACTGTATTAGTGGCGGCCGCATGTTAAAATAATTTCCATTGAGATGAATTGGTACAAGTTGTTTAATTATATATTTGATATTTCTTTTAATGTAGAAATGTATTGGTATAAGTTATGATTGATATATTATTTTCTAATATATTGGCCATCAAATCTTCAAGAGGCAGAGACACATGTCCACAATATTTACACAAATACTGCAAACCACATGACATCACTCGACTTCCTTTACTCTAAGAAAGAGTTATTATTTTTTTCCGTTTAAATTAGATGATGCACCTTTGTTTGTTTGTTCATCGGAGAAACATAATCTAATCTATCTTGGTAAACAAGTTGCTTTTTATAGTATACGGTTTGAGACTTCTGTCCATAGCATTATTGTTTGAGACTTCATTACCGGCCGTTTGAGATTGTAGTTTGCCTAATAATTTGTTAGTAGGTTATTACCTGATTCAGCAATAGGTTATTACCTGATTTAGCAACAGACTTAAGGGTTTAATCATATGAATTTTATTTATTTCACATGTATTTAGATAATGTTTAAAATAAAAATTTATGATTAATAAATATTTTTCACAAAAGTGATTTATTTGTTTGGAATCATTGAAATTTTTTAAAACTTATACATGTGAAATAATATCATACATGGATTCAGAATTATGATTAATAAGTGATTTTCACTAAAGTGATTTATTTATTTGGGTCATTGAAACTTTTTCAATGTATTATGTCTAAGTTGTCCTTTATATATATATATGTGTGTGTGAGTTGGAGATTTATCTTATGATACTAGTGACGCTAAATTAATTGGTGAGAAGAGATATTGACTTTCCACCCAAAGGAGGAAATTTGATATTTGGATTCTTATAATATAAGAGGAGAAATTTATTAAGAGGAGGTTTTATGTCTCTATCCCAAAGAAAGGACATGATGCATGCCTTAGACTCTTGAATTCATTAAGGATGTAGATTTTGTGTCTTTTGCCCAAAGGTGATGGTATAATGAGTATCTTGCATTTCTTGATTATTAAAGAGGTGACAATTTCATCTTCTACCCAAAGGAGAGGTGTAATGGATGTCTTAGACTCTTTATGTTTATATATTGATGCCCGTAATTTTACTCTAATTTTTTATGTTGTTTGCCTATAGTTGTTAACAACATGACCACTCAATTGAATTCCATTAGAACTCTAACTAGTAGCAACAACAAGAAGTGAAAACAGGATATTGAGATAATGTTGTGCCTAATAGGTCTAACTATGCATTAAAGAGAATAGAAACTTGCTTGTCTTACAGCCACCGGTTTTTTTTTATGAAAAGGCTAATTATGAAAAATTGATAAGGCCAACAAATTGGCCTTATGATCATGAAAGATCTATTTCTGATCACATAAAAGGTGTAATCATGAATAATGAAAACGTGCGGAATTTCTTCAGTGTCATAGGACAAAAATTGTAATAATCTGAAAAGATGAGATAGGTAGCCTGATTGATTCCTTCTTCACCATAAGGTATGACCTTATATGTAGTGTTCGTGACATATCATGAAACTAATTAACATAGCTACCAATAAATGGTTTAGGTTTCACCATTACCAATGATTTTCTTGTTCAGCAATCCCTAAGGTTCATTTTTGCACAATTTAACCACCTCAAGACAACATACAATGCCCAAAAAGATAGGTGGAGTATCGATGAGCTTATCACTGTTTGTGTGGTAGAGAAAGATAGAGATCAAAAAAGAAAAAGTGATGGTGAAGTGAACCTTGTCAATTCGTCTAAGTCTGCTGATTATCCTTATTATAAAGAAGGTGGACCTAAATTTTATAAAAAGACATAAGATCTGTCTTTTCATTATAGCCATAATGTTAAAAATTCTGGTGATAACCAAGGTCAGTCTCATAATTCTATTGGTCCTCAAGCTGTTATTAAGAAAGAAATTAAGTGTTGGGATTGCAGACAAGTAGGTCATAAGAAAGCTGGATGTTCTCTGAGAAAGAAATTAGGTAATATTTTGACTTTTATTTGTTTTGAAACTAGTCTTGTGGATATTCCTATAGATTTTTTGCTGGTTGGATAATGGTGCAACTATTCATGTAACAATGACTTGCAGGACTGGATAAGGAGACGGAACCCAAAAGGGGATAAAGCCAGTATAGTTGTGGGCAATGGAGTCAAACCAAAATTAAAATTTATAGGATCTGTTATTTTATATTTTTTTAAAAAAAATCTAGTAGTCGTTTATAAAGTAATTTTTGTACCCTCTATGCAATGGAAATTAATTACTCATTCACTTTTTGATAAATCTAGCTATTGATTTCAATTAGATGGTGATTTTGTTAAAAATTTACAAAATTCACATATCATTGGTGATAAATTTTTGAGTGATGGTCTCTATGTCATAGATGTATTAAGCAAAATTTTTTCTACAATTCATATTCAAAAAGTTTGTTATAAATAAAAATTCTATCTGTTATGGCATAGGCGTCTTGGTCATATTTCTTAATATAGAATAGAATGCTTGATAAAGAATTTTTTTACCTAGTCTTGATCTAAAAGATTTTAAAATTTGTGTTGATTGTGTCAAGGGTAAATAACCAAGTCTAAAAAAAGGGTTCTACTCGGAGTTCTGGCATCTTATAAATTATTCATACAGATATTAATTGACCTTATGTATCTACTTAAAGAATCACAAGAATTTTATTACTTTCATTGATGACTTTTGTAGATATTGTTATATATGACATTTAAAAAAGAAGTCTGAAGCACTTGATAAATTTAAAATTTATAAAATTAAAGTTGAAAAATAGTTTGAAAATTCTATTAAGACAGTGAGATATGGTCGTGTGGGTAAGTACTATTGAAAATATGATGAGTCTAGTCAATATGTGAGGCCTTTTGCTTTATTTTTATAAGAATATGTGATAATAGCATAATACACCATCAGGAACACCTGAGAAGAATGGGGTGGCTGAGAGACGTAATCATACTCTTATGGAAATTGTGAGAATTATGATGTCAAGGACTAGCCTGCTCGAGTATTTTCGGGGTGAAGCTTTATAAACCACAACCTATATCCTGAATAGAGTTCTTATCAAGAGGTGGTAAAACGACATATTCATGAAGGAAAAGGTTTAGAAAACAATGATGGAAATTCTCCTGCATTTCTTGAGCAAAGTGTACATATTTATCCACCTCATAGATCACAAAGAGAAAGAAAATCTGTCATTTTTTTATGATCTTATTGTGTATACGACTGAAACTCTTGGTGATACTGGAGAGTTAACTGATCCTTTATCATTTTCTAAAGATCTTTTTCTTTGTACATTAATAAATGGAATGAAATAATGGAATATGCAATGAGCTCCATGGAACACAATGGAGTGTGGTAGCTAGTTAAGTTACCTGTAGGTTTTAAACCTATTGGTTATAAATGGGTGTTTAAAAAAAAAGAAATTCCAAGAGCAATATAGATGGCTACAAAGAAAGATTGGTTGCTAAGGGTTATCCTAAAAAAGAAGGTATTAATTTCAACGAAACCTTTTTTGTTGTTTTATTAAAGATGATTTAGAGTTTTCATGCCTCTTGTGGCTCACTTTAATTTAGAGATGCACCAGATGGATGTTAAAACTGCTTTCTTTAATGATAGTTTATCAAAAGAAGTTTATATGATTCATTCTGAAAGGTTGGTAAAGAACATTTGGTATGTTAGCTTGACAAACCCATGTATGGGCTTAAACAGGCCTCCAGAAAGTGGTATTTGAAATTTGATAAAATTATTACAGGTTTTGAATTTTTAAAAATAAGCTTGATGAATGTGAATATGTCAAAATATCTAGAGGTAGTTTCATTATTATGGTTCTTTATGTTGATGACATTCTTCTTGCTACTAAAATCTAAATTTGATGGATGAGACTAAATTATTTTTATGTAGATATTTTGATATGAAAGATCTCGGTGAATTCGTTTTTATTCTTGGATAAAAATTAAAAGAGACATGTCTCGTGGTTTGTTGGAATTATCTCAGTGTATCTATATTGAGAGTGTTCTGAAACTTTCCATATGCAAGACTGCAGACCTGATGATGCACATGTTATTAAAGGGAACAAACTTAGCAAGAATCAATGTCTGAAAAATAATGTTAAGAAAAAAATCATAAAAGATGTTTCATACTCGAGTGTTGTTGGATGTTTGATGTATGTATATGTTTGTACAACGCATGGTATTACTTCTGCTGTTAACATGTCGGAAAGATTTTCTTCTAATCCTGGATGGGCACACTGGTTAGCTGCAAAGAAAGAGATGAGATATTTGCAAAGAACTAAGGACTTCATGCTTGTGTACGGAAAAGTTAATCATCTTGATCTTCTAGTGTATTCTGATTCAAATTTAGCAGGTTGTCAAGATACAATGAAATCAACATCTGGTTATATCTTTATGTTCTTTGGAGGGGTTGTTTCTTGAAAGAGTGAGAAACAGAGTATCACTATTACATCCACAGTGAAAACAGAGTTCATTGCTTGTTTTGTGACTGCTTCACATAGTGTTTGGATGAAAACTTTTCTCAGTAAATTGCAGGTTGTAGACTTTGTATCTAAATTAGTGACTATTTTTTGTGATAACAGTTCTATCATATTCTTCTCTAAGAATAATAAGAGAACAAAGGGCTCTAAGCATGTTAGTCCTAAGTTTCTTAAGGTTAATGATATGGTTAAAGAAGACAATATATGTATTGAGCATATTAATACCATATCTAGGTTGGAAAGGTATTAGGCCTGTGGTCTCATGAGTATTCTAGAATCTTTATGACTGACTGAAATATTGCTTTCAATCAATTTTTTTCTTATCCTTTAATACAAGCCTGTGTTTCTTTATATTTGTTATGATCATTGACTCACATGTTTATTCATTTATTTATTCGAATAAAATATTATATAAACTCATGATATCTTTTAGATTGTTGCTTGTTGCCTTGATTATCCCGGGTAAGGCACAAGAAAACTCTCCTGAGGTGATATGGGTTTAGTGTTACTTGGAGACTCCTAGGTGATGTAGCTTTTATGTCACTTGGAACATGAAATGCTATCGAAGATTCTCGATACTCTCAATCTAAACCAGCAGCGCTACGAACACTTTCAACAAAACGAGACCTGCCTATATGCTTAACACACTTGTTTGATCCATGTTGATGGAAGTTCTTGTATATGTGATTACAGATGGAATCCATACTGTCAAATAGTATGATAACTGCTATGGTTCGTTGTTAATATTCTCCATTGAAATTTATGAGTTATTGTATGGTAATTCTATCCTTAGCTATGTGAGTCTGTGACAGTTATATAGTCTTAAATGTTTTTTAAAATAATTTTTCTTCAAGAGCTCAAGTCTTTTAAAATAACTTTTTCGTGTACTCAATTAGCATTGACGTTCAAGTGAGCGACTGTTGAAATTTGGACTTATGTTAATTGGTAATAGCCTGAAAGAATAGTGACACGACCTAATAATTAACGGTCTAATATTAAATTGTTATGTGTGGGGATAAGTTAGACCCAATAACTATTGGCATATGATGGGTAGGTACTCTATAATAGAGGTCAACCTCCCTTTCCCTAGCTATTTGTAAACCCCTAACATATTTTGTTCTTGAATATATGGTAAGTGGTTGATGCCCCATCGATTGTGATAACTAGTGGATTGTGGAAGTTGATCTCAGGCTTATCAACCGGTTGGTACTACTTCTGAATCAAAGGAACCTAACGGTACACATTCTTGTTCCCTCTTAAGATTATGTTTATATGTGTGTCTTATTCTCTGTTATGACTATGAGTTAATTATCACACATATATATTACCTTAACCTAGCCTTTTTTTTGGGAGGTCTCATTAGGCTTAGCAAATGATTTTAGCATATTGATCATAGATTAGCTAGGTTTAATGATTTAATTATTGATCACCTAACTGAGAAAACGAAACTTCAAAAGCTTGCAATAGACAACAGTTTGCGAATGTACAAATTTAAAAGATGAGACCTTTAATAATCATTTTACAAATTTTATTGATTTCAATTTGTTTCAGTATTGGCTAAAGCCCTTACTTTACAAGAAACGTCACACAAATTTACATGGCACGATGGGTTCTCCCACTGTACAAGCTCTTTCATTGCCTTCTCAATCTCTTTAGTCTCCTTCACAAGACCTCCCATGCAGAAACCCAAAGCACTCAAACTTAAAACCAATTGGCCTTTGAGTTTCTCATTATTTTTATTACTATCATTATTGACTATACAATCCACAAGTTCATTTGAATGTTCAAGATAAGAAGTTACAATCCCTTCTTCACTTGATGAGGAACTTATATTATTATATGATGATGATTTTCCCAACTCAAGATCAATTGACACCTTCTTTTTCTCAAATTCCTTGTCGAGTATCGCGAGTGATTTTACCAAACTAACCTCCTCGAAACATTTAGTGGATGGCCCAATTAAATCCATAAAAAGCATGAGGTCAGCACCTAGTTTGTTCCAGTCCACAGAACTTGTTGATTGCTGTTGGAGGAATCTTAGTGCTTGTGACCCAAAAGATAAATATTCCACCATCTTTGACAAGGACCCCATGAGCTTACCATAACAACCACTACTAAAAGGCAAAAACCAGAAATTGGGCTCTGCCTCAGCTTCCGCTATGAATTTTCCCAATTCATGTACCTGGAATTTTAGATTCTTTCCGATTTCCTCCAAGTTATTTTTGTTAGATGACGAGAAGGATATCGAGTTGATGCATTCATGCAAGATTCTGAAGGTGTTGGAGAGCTGGATTCTAGCTAATGTTGAAGCTCTTGTTGGGTGGAACAAGATTTCTACCATAATGGAACATGATAGTCCAATTAAGGTTTCTGTGATTCTTGCTATGGCAAATTCACTTGGAGGACCGAATCCCTTTCTACCTAGAATTAGAACTGCCCCAATAACTGCTGAAATCCCACCTGGAGAACAAAGTAGAAGAGGCATATTCAAGATTTAAACTTAATATATATGTTCTAAATTTTTTTTTTTCCAGTTTTTTTCGCAAAAATGAGTGCACTTTCACTTATAGATCTACACATCATGTCAAAAATGATGATTCAACTGAATCCATCAACTTTTTAGACCATCCTCCTTTAAAGAATATGAATTCTTTTAATATGCAGGCCTAGTTGAATATAAGTTTGATATATCCCTTGGTGTAACTATGTTTTTTCGTCATATAAAAGATCATTGTTAAAATATAAAATTCATAAATTAAAAACTAGATAAATTATTTGCTACAACATATGAAACTGATCACGTAAATAATATAAATAATATATCCACATGTTCTGATTTATAATTTTTCCTACTTGGACTTAAGTTCAAATTGTACTAGTAATGTCCCATCTGAACTTATTAGGTAGTTAGTACTCTAGTCTAGTGCTATGTAAAACTTTTCATATGAAAAAATAAAAGAAAACGAAATCCCACCTGCCTGGCCGTACATCCGGCTACGGCTCAAAAAGCTGCTGACAAGAAACCAAGGAAGCAATGACAAGAACCTTATCTGCACAAATTTTTCGAAGAGAAAACATCCTAGGACACCATATACTGTGCCTAACACTGTCCCTTGGGCTTTAACATTAGCAACTTTAAATGTTGCTTCTCTTGTTGCAGCAAGGCTTATTGCAACTGGAAGCCCAGCCCAAAATCCATTTTCCTTACTATAAATTGATCCGAGAAAAATAGCAAGGCCTAAAGAAAGCGAACATTTAAAAGCTGCCATAAATCTTCTGCTAGTTATAATAATTGCCAAGCTGTTCCATGTCTTTCTCATAAATCCTTCTTGACGATCAACTTGTTTGTTGGAACCAATGGATTCTCCTTTTTTGGATGACAAAGGGCAAATTGGTTTGTTTAACAAGAAGTTTAGGCAAAAAAGAAAAAACAAAGAGGGTAGATCTTCTTTTGTTGGTTGAATTGCTTGAAGTGTTTGGAGGAACTTTTCTGCATCTTGTGCATTTGACTCTGGGACAGTTGCTAATTCAAGGGACATGTTCTTGATTTGCTTTGAGATGTGATCTCCTAGTTTCTCTAGTCCATCTTTTAGTTCTGAGTTAAGAATACCAACTGGGAATGGAGGGGAATTTTCCAATGCAAGCTCCATCCCTCTTAAGGGTGTTTGGATTTGTTGAAATTTGTTCCCTGGATTCTCTCCATATGGTCTTAAGAATTTGAACGGAAATCTTTCCCACTTCATGCTTTCCTGTTGCCGAATCAAGTAAAATAAATGAAGACTAGTTAATACTTGGAAATACCTAACTACTCCGGTCTATCCTAATTTATATTATATCGCATGTTTTATGAAAGAAATGTCATATTTTTATATTAAGAAATACTTAATCTCAAAAAGTTTTCATTTGCACCTAGCTTAATTAGTGGTCAAGAATGAGAATTATTAGACCTCAAATTTAAATAACAGCAAAATAAAAAGTACTAGGTGATTTCTTTCCTCATCAAAGTTTAATAGATAAATTTATCTAGTACTTGTTGATATTATTGGTATGAAGTGATAAGATATTTTAAAAAATTAATTAAAGTGCGCACAGGCTGCGCGAATAACACAGTTATTAAAAGAAGAATTCGTTTTATCCTAATGAAATGAATAATAATTATATAACTATTTAAACTGAATTCAGATTAAAGTTTCAAAGGGCATTTTTTAGTGCGACACAAGGAAGTAATAAACATGTCAGTGTACGTCATTAATGGGCTTACTTGTTTGGATTTAATGGTTTGGAGAAGTTTGGGTCCATTATTAACTAAGGACTTGGCTTGAGAAATTAAAGCAAGTGCTGAAGTGTTGTCTTCAGCCGAGAATGCCTTCACAAACAGGTTAATCCTCTCGGCAGCATTTTCCATGAAGAGCCTGCTTTTCTCTTTTACCTGTGCGCATTAACCAATCCCGTTGGTGAATTTTCTTTATTCCCATATTTACCTCAAACATTCTAATCATGTTACTGCTATCCGTTTAAATTTCTTAACAGTATCATGTCATTTCAAAAATCATTACTGGGCTACACATAACAAGTAAATTTAATACTTACAAATAATGCAAATAGTCTTTTATAGCAGATTAAATATCATTACTCGTGTTAAAGTATTAGACCTACTTTAGTTAATGGACATAGGTTTAGTCCTAGGAACGTTGCTAAAAAATTTACAATTACAATTACAATAAGATAACCAGTGTAATTCATAATTGGTGTTTGAAAAGGATGGTATGCATAGAAAATCTTACACTTATCTTATTAAAGTAGAGGTGTTTCCGATAAATTAAATTCTCAACTCAACCAATGGTGGAATCAAGATTTTCATCAAAGAGAGTTCAAAATCTAAAAAAATATGCATACAAACTAGCTGAAGGGACTTCGACATTTTTTATATATACATAAAAAATAACTTTAACCATATATAAATATAAGATTTTCCGCAAAAAGCATAAGGTGGTGCTCCCAGTGAGCTCAAATAAAACATTTCAAAGTAAGTATCATTGAACTTTCGAAGACAAATTTATTGCATCTAATATATGGGGGAACGAGTAATTAATCATGCATTTAACACTAGCTTTTGTATATGTCATTTAGCTAGTCAAGTAGTAGGAATTAAACTTGATATTAATTATGGCTAGTGCGCAGCTACTTTTATTTTCAATGAAGAGTTTAATATATTCTCACCTCACAACACGCAAGGTTGGGATACGGAAGCAGCATTGCTAAAACACAAGCCATCACTCCAACGGCTGTGCTAGCCGCGACGTGAACCGGGTGCATAACAGGCTCCGTCTTCCCACCGTTAATATAACCTATAACATACACAATCACAAGTTGCCCTAGCGCTATGCGCTTCGCTATCAAGTGAGTGTTTTCGGGCAGGACCACTACTAACGCGCTCAGCGCCACAGCAATAGCCGTGGTGCTGGCCGTGAGCCCGGCTGGCCCGATCAACCACAGGATCAGCATAGCAGGACAAACACCTTGAACTGCAGCGTAAAGCGCAAGCCAGCAACTACGCAAAGTGTCACCTAACGTTGCATTAGTCACCACGAGAATGACGGTAACATAGGAGAACGCGGGGAATGCAACTTGGGTCTTGAAGCATTCCGGGCCGAAAAGGGTGACAACACCAACAATGGAACAAGCCAAGGCTGTCCGAAAGGCAGAGGCTAGGCAAGTTCGCCACACAGCTCTAGCTCGAATGGATTCAAAGCTAGCGGTTGCCATTTTAAAGAGATTGAGATTATAAGAATTGGATCTATCTATATTTTTTTCTTTTTGGAGACGAGCTGAATGACGTTTGATTCTTGTTTTGGCTTAGTTTAGTTATGGATAGATCTTCATTTCCTCCTTTTTTGTCACGTCCGAATGAGTGGAAAAATTGGGTTTTTATAGAGTTGATTTGTAGGACAGCACGTGAGAAGCTAGTGGGATCCTTGTGGGTCTGGGGCACTAAGGTGTGGATGCCTATGACAGTCAAGAACTTCCTATGGCAAAATTAAAACTGACGGAGAGTTCATTAAATTAGTATACACGGATGAGTATGAGAAGCTTTTAAAATAAATGAGTTAATAATTACCCTTAAGACCACTATTTTCTAGAACTTCGTCGTGATCTCTTCCAAGACCAAATCTAAAAACAAGATGTTGAGAACCTTTGGTGTAAATTTGAGCACGATGCTGATAACATTAATGAAAAAATACAAATACCGTTGATTGAAAAAAGAAAATAGAAAGAAGAGAAGGATACAAAAAAAAATGGAGGCTAATAGTAGAATGAGAAGCCTTAAACCCTAAAATAATACAAAGAGCATTTATATAGGCTATTAGCCTGAGAAGCCTTAAACCCTAAAACAATACAAAGAGCATTTATATAGGCTAGACTAAACTAAATAAGGAAAAACTAATTAAGGAAAAGATTATACTAAGACATAATAACCATATATAGACTAGACTAAACTAAATAAGGAAAAACTAATTAAGAAAAAGACTATGCTAAGGCATAATAACTATTTTAACATCAACCACCATACATATACATACACATTACTAGAGGTGACACATCTACTTCTATTTCTATTAAGAATCTCAACGTGTATTAACAATGCAAGTTCTACTATTGAAATTTCCCTGCAAGTTATACTTTTGAAGTTTGAGGTTTGCTTTCTTGGTCCGATTATTCAAAAATTTTAATTTTAACAGCTCAACATACCAATTAAAATAGGGGAGATTTTTATTTTGGGTAAATTTTACACAACTGTTGAATTCTTATTAATGAACACCAATTTTTTACGAATAAATGCCTCGATTCATAAAAACCCAGGCATTTGTTAGTAAAATCTTTGTTGATGAAGGACAAATGCCTCGGTTCATAAGGAAGAAGGGCAACGAACAAACGCCTCGGTTCATCATGCTTTGGCGTTCTTCTAATGAAGATCATTGTTGTCAAAATTAGAATGAAAATAACTACGTCTACACAATATTGCTTTGTTTGTGTAAGATAATATTAAACTAGAATGATTTTATTAATTTAAAATAAAAATAAAACAATGTGATGGTTGAATATTCTCTGTTTATTTAAGGTTATATTACACTAGACTGTTTTTATTATTTTAAAACAAAAATAAAATGATGTGACGGTTGAATATTCTATATTTTTGTAAGCTTATATTAAACTAGTCTGATTTAATTATATTGAAATAAAAATTAAATGATGTAATGGTTGACTTTGAATATTTTGTTGTTAAAATAATTGCTAATGTTTAAAAGAGATACTTATTCCTGAACTAAATGGAAGAGTCTAGTGAAGGTTAGATAACACACTGTTAAGCATTGTCAAGGCCTCTATTCTCTACACACTTGAAATGATAATTTTTTTTTAATTTTGCAGGTATCTTTTCCAGTTTAGGGACTAAAAGAATACTTCTATTAACTTTTACTTCTATTCATCTTCACTGCAAATAATTGGTCATACCTATGCATTTAGCTTTGTCAAAGGAAGCAGCCAATTACAAGATTAGTACCCGAGTTTGAAGCTAAAACTTATATTTGTAGCCATATAAAATATTATTGATAGATTCAATTAAGTGTAATGACCCATAAGGTTATTTTTTTGTTTTCGGTATATTTTTATCATTTTTCCTTTTTCATAGTTGCATTATGATAAATTAAGTTTGGTTTCGTGGTTGATTCGAAAAATGAAAAGAAATTTTGGGCAAGTTTTGGAGAATTCTCAGGTTTTGAGCTTTAAGTTAAAAATAGTTAACTTTAGTCAAGATTTGGAGTTCGGGACCTCGAATCTAAAATCTATCAGTTCTGGAATGTGGATTTCGTTATGGGAGGACCTTAGCATTTGGTTTTGACTATTTCATTTTGGTTTTGAGTGGTTTGACGAAATAAGTTAAAAGGTAAGAAGGAAAAGTTGACTTGGGTCAACATTCGGAGTTAGAGTACTCGAATTTGAAATTTGATGATTCCATTGGTTCGAAAGGTGGTTTTTAGTCTAGTTTGAGGTCTCGTTTATTTTTGGGTGTTCTAGAGGTGTTTTGGTTTTATTTGGTGAAATTTAGTTAAAAATAAATCCTAAACGAATATCGGGTCAAGGAGATCTCGGATTCATATTTTGATGGTTCCATTGAGTCCGAAATGTCGAATTTATTATAGTTGCATATATGATTTGTTTGTTAACAAATCCTGAGGGTCCATGTGGAACCATTTCGTAGTTGTGTTTTTGTTGTCATTTTTGTTGCTGGTGCTGTCACCACCTATCCTTTGCGATTGCAAGGCAGGGCTACGAATGCGGGTTTTTAGGCTTTTCCTTCACCACGTTCACGGGCATCTCACTGTGTTCGCGACGAGTTAATTTTTTTGGAGTCCGCGATCGTGACGGATGTTTCGCGATCATAATGAAGTATTGAGCCAGGCTGGTTGACTTAAGGAACGGCGATCGCAGCAGCTGGTCCACCGAGAACGCGGTGAGACCTGACTGATCTATACCGGGATCGCTGCGGGTCCTCCGCGTTCGCGGAAAAGGTATTGTGCACCTGCAATGTTTTTAAGTTACTGGGTTGGAGCAATGTTTCTCAACTATTTCTCATCAAATTCCATCAACTCTATCATGATTTTTACTTCAAAATTAGAAGCTTTTTGGGCTAAAAAAGGTGGCCTATTCATGAATCTGGAAAATGGTGATTTGGAGTTTTGGATTAGAAATGGATTAGGTTTTTGCTTAAATTGATATTTAGATTCCATAAGTGATGTGTAACACGTTTTTGCATAAAATTTCGATTCTATGGGTATTAGATGTTGTATTTTTTTGTGTGTATTATACGTGTGACTAGACCATGCACATTTAGAGGCAATGTGAAAAGAAAAAGCTCATGAGCGATCAGTTTTCTTTAATTGTTATGACAAGTTGAGGTTCCTTGAGCTTTTTAAAAAGTGTTAATGATTGATTGTTAGATTACTTGTAATCGGGAGTAACGAGTTTATTAGGGGTGCCTGTGGGGGTTAAATGACAAAATCAACCTAGGTGCTAGTGTCAAGCATGCCATGTTTAAAATGAGAAATTGTACTTGATAATGTGATTAAGTAACTTATTGTTGTGGTTTACCTCTTGATTTGAGTTTGAAATGCCTCAATTATGCTTAATCGGTTGAAAATGAATTCTTGTTGTGATAATAGAGATATTCACTTAAGAATATTTGAAACCTAGTAAATGTTGCCTAATTGGGGATTGATTGTAATTGAGTACTATCCTGATGTTTAAAAGTTGATTTAGTGTATTGGATTGAAATTATATTCCAGTGACCATCTAATGGCTTGTTAGACCAAAATAAATTATATGGTGATGTCCGGTGGAGGCTAATTTGCTATAAGTAATTAAATGTGATTGTTTACTGAAATGAGATAGTTCTATAATAACTCATGTATATTGTTATTATTGTGGATCGGGTGCCTCATAAGTACAACCTCATTTATTTGATTCTATTATGATTTATTGATGTTATTATTATGGGTTGGTACCTTGCTGGTACAATATTATTGTAGATTGGATACCATGCTGATATGGTGCATAGGCCTTGTGATCTCCTTTAAGTCCTGACTGTGATGAATATCGACATCCAGCGTGTTAATTAGGGCAGACATGTATCACGACTATTTGCGCATTGCATTGCATTTATATTAATTGTGACTTTGAATTGATTTTATTTGCCTGATTGGTACTTTAAAACTAGTACTTGATGATGAATTGAGACTCACTGTTGATATTGATTTCTGTTGATACTTGATGTCCTGATATGCAAGATTATTACTTGTATTGTGGGGGGGTTTTGTAAGGGTTTTTGACTGGTATTAAATATTATCTATTTGAACATATTTTGTTGGTTGGGATGCTGTATATAAAGTGTGTGCAGTTTAAAGACATTGGAGGGTTATCACGACCTAAAATTGAGTCATGATGGTGCCTACAACCTATCTGTAGGCCTTGCAGCCCGGAGCGACAAACAATGAGCCATATTTACTCACTACAACATATAATAAATGGGAAACAGTAAATAATAAGCAACAACTGCAAATATACATATATATACCATGCCCAAAACCTTGTTTCAATGGCATAAGGAGGTACAACATTAGATTATCCAAAAGAATATATACACGATATACAATCTCCTACAAAAGTACAACTAAGACATGGCCTGCTATGAATAAAAATAGAGCAGGCGACAACGGGCGGAAAACATGATCAACCTGAATACCAAAAACTCACCATAGCCTCCGAGCATCTGCTACAT
>JBDJHY010000008.1:5804299-5815579 GCA_039654485.1 Withania somnifera | reverse complement strand
TTGAGCCAAAAATCAAGAAACTTGTAAGAGTTCTCATTGAACTAGAAAGTGAATTGAAGTAGTGAAAAGCCTAAGTTGTTGAACTTAGGTAGTGGAGGTAGGCAAGGCCGACCCACTATATATCGTTGTGTTTATCTATTTTTAGCTTTCTTCATACCTTTCATAAATTTCACAAAAAGTTTCAAAATACCCACACACTATTCAACCCCCCTTCTAGTATGTGTATCTGCTCCCACAATTACCTAAATTATACGTGTTCCCCGTACGATGGTGATCAATCCTCAATACTTTTTACTCACAAAACTCTTCCCAAATACAAAACTCAATGAACCCTAGTTCTTTACCTTCAAGACCTTCAAGATTAAAGATGGTGAATTACCCAAAACCAACCTGAAATGACTCAAAAGTGAGGATAAATGCTCAAGAACACTAGAGAACAAGTTTCTCATGTTCCAAAACAAACAATTCAATCAAGAACACGAATTTATTTTTTGACTTATGAACTAAGGATTGTAATTCGACAGAACGAATTACTAGTCAATGCTCTGATACAAAATAATGCGATTCAAGCTACGAATCACACAAAAAACAAGGAATAAAGAAATCAAATAAAATGATATGTAGAAATTTACGATAACGCATTGATTTATGGATAATAAGGGACTATATACTCTCACCTTCCAATTGAACCAAATGAATTATAATAAACAGTAAAAACTCAATCAAAAAAATAATACCAATTCGCATCCACAAACGGTGGATCCTTCGATTGATTGAAGTAAAAAATTTATGTTAGAAACCAAGGAAATACACCCTTAATCACTCAAACTACAATTAACAACAATAGTAACTAAGTACTCTAAAAATGATAATTGTAAGCTTTTAAAGCTTTTGATCTATTTTCATCCAAGTATGATGAAATTAATGAAAGACCAATTATTTATACTAAACAAGTTTTGAGGAGTTACACTTGGCCTAAAAGTGATCCAATATGTCAAAGTAGTCCTCCAAGTTCTTGAAATATCATGTTGGCCCCTCATGTGCTTGGGCGTCAACCTCCTCCCCTCCTTGGGTTCCATAAGGTTCATCTTGCATTCTACAATCTTCTCAAATTTTTTAAATCACCAACTGGGGCTTGTATAAAGTCCCCCATGCTTCATTCTCATAGTAGCTTGCAAGGCATTTAACTCTTTGGCTTGGCTCCTCGTGAATCGTCTAGAAAGGTAGTTGTCTTCCATGCTCGTATCAACAAAAGCCTAAGAAAAAAACTCCCAAGTAATGAGAGGATATCCAACTGGTATGGAATCAACATGGGCGAGACACCTATTTTTGAATAGACCCCGAAGTTGTAAGACAGTGTAATCCACTCAGTGAGATTGAACTAGCCCCACACTCTACAACGAGTCCACAGTCTGCCCACCCTGAAACTGTGGTGGGTGCATCTCTTTGAACCTCTCATACCGACATTGTTGATCATCAGACATCTCAGCAATGACTACACCCCTAATTCCAACACTCGGAATAGGTAATTCACGAACTATGTGTGTAATTGTGGCTTTCTCACATGCCCCTGAATCATTATCGGCTACCTTATGAAATATGGACTACCGGTGGCTGATACGCCTGAACTGGAGCTACTGGTGGCTGGCCCACCTGATCATGAACCATCGAAATAGCCTACTGATCTAATATCTTTTCCCCGACTTGGTTCTGTGAACCATGAAGCGTACTGTCATGTTCCATACTCTCCAATACCCCTAGAACTCTGAGTAGGGTGTCCTGTAATAATGGGGTTGTCACATACTCATAAGGGACCTATTCCTCAACTCTATCAATCTCAGGCTCATTGGAGGCTACTCTGTCTCATTTTTGACTGCTGCTGCACCCTTAGCCCTACCCAAGATCTAGCCCTGACCCTACCTCTACCTCGAGCAATAGGCACTAGAATAGCATGCTCCTCTTTGTCCTCACCGTCTGTCAAATAAAACATGTAAGGATTCAACATGCGCAAATCGACCACACTACGCATGAACGAAACAATAAAGGAATAGTTTCCTTGAGTTATGTAGCCTGTTGAGGATAAGTAAAAAATATCTCGACACCGATCTTAGCCTGTTGAGGATAAGTAAAAAATATCTCGACACCGATCTGTGAAACTCTACTAAACTTAGCTTGTGTAGAGTAATCTTATGAACCTAGTGCTCTGATACCAACTTGTCACGACCTGAAATTCTATCATATGATAGCACTTATCTTTCTCTCCACAATAGATCATCCAAAACTAACAACCATAGAATGAAAGAAATAATAATGCGAAAAAAAACTGTGAAATACAATAATAGTAGTGGAAAACATATGAATAAACTCCCAAAATCAGGTTACAATTATACAAGCCTCTATATAGAATTTATACAAGTGAAGGTCTTGAATCGCAACAAGTCTTTCAAGAAACTAAAGACAATGAGAAAATAAAATGAGACTTCGGAGGCTGAGGAAGAACAACAGCTACCTCTGAATATACCTAAATGTGCTACCGGCAAAAGAGGAGAGAGAGCTCAAGAATGATCCAGCACAACACCTACACAAAAGTGTAAAAAATCAAGGGTGAGTATATAAACAATGGTACTCGCAGTGTCCTTGGTTCTCTAAATAAAAAATGAAAGCGTAAATCCTGACATCCAACCAACACCTGATACTATAACCTGACATAATATATATTCAAAAACCCAGCAACAGTTTATATGAATGCGTAGAAGTGGGAGTACCTATACCAGCATTACAAGTGAAGAAAAAGAAACAAAATATCATGAAACTCCAAGCTCAACAACATCCAAGAACCATCAACAAAATAGGCACCGATCAGTTACTCAATCATATCATTTTAATTATATAAATAGGCACCGGTCAGGTACTCATTCATGTTATTTCAATCAATATAAATAGGTACCGGTCAGTTACTCGATCATTTCATTTCAATAATATAAATAGGCACCGATCATTTACTCAATCATGTCATTTCAACAATAAAATAGGCATCGAAAAATTACTCAGTCATGCCTTTCCAACAATATAGACAAGCCACAATAATGATTCAATATCAATGTCAACAAATAAACGATTATCTCAAGTAATTCATACAAAGTGGCTAAGTCATATCAAGAAGAAAGTATATCAGCCTATCTGGGGCAATAATCAACAACATATCAACTCAATCTAACTAGACAACACTAGTATCATAATGTAGTATTAATGCTTCACAGTCAACGAAAAAGTATTATTTTAATTACCAAGTAAGTTACTTCGTTTTTAGCCCGACATCCTTGATATTAGTAACTGATTTATATTTATCATTTTACACCCATACAGTTACCCCCCAATGCTCTCATTTCTCTCAATTACAATCAAATACTCACGTAATACTTATCAACATTTTATAAAAGCTCATAAAAATCTCAACTTGCCTTAGAAAGAACAATATCATTCGTTGAGCATTTCCCTTCCATAGAGCTTTTAAACGAGCATAATCTAGTCATAAACACAATACGTAGAAGAAAATACAATAATAAATACTCATATGTCAATATTTAGCAACTGTATTCAAAATTTCAACCTGAACCCACAAGGTCAAAACCAAAATTTTATTGTGAAAACGTGTTACCCAACACTTGGGAAATCTAAATATCAAGTTTTATTTAAAATCCAATTCATTTCATGATTTAAAATATAGGAACTATATTTTTAAGTTCATAAAAAATTTCACCATTTTTTCGTTCAAGGTTAGATTTATGTTAGAATCAAAGAAATAGTGTTATAAATAGTTATCCAACAGTTTAGACTTGAATTCTCTCTTTAATTTTTGAAAAACTTGAAGAAAATCGCCTTAAAATGTGAAAATGTAAGAAGTTTGGAGGAAAGTTAAAAATCTCACTTTTATACCCCAGGTATCGATATATCAGTCAAAACAACTAATTTATCAGATTGACTGATTTATCGGACCAAATAGTCAATTTATCGACCTCTTATTTATTGGTCATTTAGATGATCTATCATTTATACTGATTTATCGGCCAAAATGTTCTATAAGTCGATCACCTGCAGCAAGTTCAAATGACAACAAACTAGCCACTTTTTAAAACTTGAAATGGATCTCTGGGATCATTCAGAACCTCATGCAAATAAACCATATATATAAAAATACTAAGTTTTTCAGACTCAACGGAACAACCAAAACACGAATTCAAGGTCTCCTTGACCTAATTAAAGACCTATTAAACTAACTTATAACCAAAAAGGTCAAAATGTACCGGAAATTTCACAAAATAAAAGAGACCTCATTTTATACCAAACATCATCTCCCAAACGAATAAAATCGTTGAATTTCAAATCTGAACACTCCAAGTCCGAATGCTGACCCAAGTGAACTGTTCTTCTTAAAACTCAATACTGACATTTACTCCAATTTATCCAAGATCCTTCTCATTTCAAAAACCAACCTTGAAACCGGAGTTAGCTGATCATAATGCAATTATGAAAAGGAAAAAATGATAAAAATGCGCTAAAAATTGAAAAATGACATTGAAGGTCATTATAGTGGCATCTTTTTATTTTTCTTTCTACTTTCTTAATCCCTAAGTTTTGTTATGTTTCTAAAGCTTTACTTTTTTTAACTTTCGAATATTTACTCATCTCAAGGCATTATTTAACTAAGCCCCTGAATATTTATTTGACACATGCAACAAAATGTTGATTGAGAAAAATTACTATAAAGTACTTCAAAACTGACAATTATATACAAAAATGATAGGTGTTTACCTGATTTCATTTCTTTAAGATATAGAAATGAATTTAAAAAAAATTCTTTTATTTGAAGAGTCATCTGAAATATCTTCTTTAGCTACCTTGTCATCATAATATGTGAAGATAATATTTTTAAATCCCTGCACAATCAAGAGATGAATGTATATATATATATATATATATATATATATATATATATATCAAACAAAGATGTTAATATCTTATCTACCTTGGACAATAATCAATATTTAGGCTTATCCAACTTAACATAGCTGATATGACTAAAAAAAGTCCACTAACAATGCATTTTTTGTGAAAAGAAAACTTTCGATTGGAATCAAGAGAAATATGACTGCAATTTTTATAGACCACCAAAGATGTAAAAAAGCTATGTAAAAGTACAATTGTTAATGTGGAAGATGAAAGAAGAAAAAAATAAAGATGGTAATTAATATTAAAGATGAAACAATGAAGAATAAAGAATGAACGAAAAAGGGTCATATATACCCGAATTATGATAAATTATTTAAAAAAATACCCTCCATTATACTATTGGGTCACTGGTACCCCTGTCGTTAATAAAAAGTCATATATACCCTCCTCACTAACGGAGGGCCACGTGACGTTATTTGATTTAGTTGACCCATCACAAAATTAGATACCCCTTAAACAGATTGACACATTTCAAATCTGATCCATCCTACAATTAATCACAATATACCCAAACAAGAAACTCTAACTCATTTTCATCTTCTCCTTCTCTCTCAGCAGGCAATTTCTTCACATATAAAATTAAGGTACATTTCAAAATTAAGTTCCTATCCAGTGAGTATTCTATTAGGTTATGGAACTGTAGTTCTTCCAGTAAAAGTTGAGTAGAATTGATCAAGACATGATTTTCATACATAAGAAAAATGAAGTCCCTTTCCGATAAAATGGGGAAAATGGAGGTTGAATTTCTATACAAAATGAGAGAAGACCTTTGCCAATGTTTTGAGGAGCAATAGTTTCACTGGTTTCAGCATTACCTTCTAACGATCAAGTTGGCATTTTAACAGATTGGATAAGTGTTGAGAAGGTTAAATATCCAGACCTTAGTGAGGCTTTTGATATATGGTGTTACAAAACTAAGTATGTACAAACAAGATTGGACGAGGCTTTGACAGAATCAACAATGCCATTGTCACCCTCTACTTAAACTTCTAACCATTTTAATACTCACAAAAGGCATCTTACAATCTTCAATAATAATAATATTCATATACATAATAACACAAAGAACAAAAACAATCTTTATCAATTTTTTCTTTTGCATTCTCCTAATGCTACTAGCAACACAAATATATATGCAATTGTCGTTCAACAATCGGTTGCTTAGAGAGAAGGAGAAGATGAAAACAAGTTAGATTGTTTATTTGGGTATGTTGGGATTAATTGTGGGATGAGTCAGATTTGAATTGGGTCAATCCGTTTAGAGGGTACCCAATTTCTGAAAGGTCAAATAAATTAAATGACGCCACGTGGCCCTCCATTAGTGGGTGTGGGGGGCGGGGACATATATCAACTTTTTATTAACTGCAGGGGTACCAATGACCTAATAATATAATGATTTATATTTTTAAATTATTTATCATAATTTATGAGACGCTTTTCTGAAAAATGAAATAACTATAAGTAATAACTAAGCAAATTTACACCTATAATAACTACGGCTAGCAGAATTTTTTTTGTACATTCACGTTACACTTTTCTTAGTTATCATGGTAATACAAATTTATTATTTTGGAAGACAATTAAAATATTATGTAATATTTAATTAAATATTTTATTATACTTTAATCGTAATTCAATTTTAAAGATAAAAAGCTTACAACCTTTACTAATATACAAGTTCAATCATACTCATATTGCACGTGTATTTAGTATTAAAGAAGAAAGTTGCACACATTTATTTGTCCAATGTTAAAATATTTAGTTATAAATTATGTTACATCGTCAGATAAAAAAAATATTTTATATCAAGTAATGGATGTAAATATTAAGACTTTCTATATAGCATAAAAAAGTATAAACATAATTATACTTTGATTTCAAAGTTCTAAATTAGAAAAATTAATAAGGAAGATTTACAGTTATATTAAATAGTTCGAGTAAGAAAGAATTTATAGAATAATTTTTTTTAAACTGTTAAATTTTAGTACTTCTTACATAATTATGGTTTAGTAAGCATATTGTTAATTAATTTTAAAGTAAAAATTATTAAATAAAACTATTATCCAACGTAAAATTTGTTTAAAATTATAATGTTATATATAATTTTATATTATACTAACTAAATGTTCTAAAATTGACTTATTCTCAAAATTATTTGGGAAAGTACTTTTAGGAAGATTGCATTGGCCTATATATTTAAGAGCACTTCTTAGCAGGATTAGTATTTTATCTAGCTTTTTAAAAGATTTTTTGATGTTTATTTTTTTCAAAAATTAAAAGCTACCTTTTTAGCTTTTAAAAACAGCTTTGACTAATACTCCATATAAGCACTTATTTGTCTGCAAAAGTTTTGTCAAACACCGCTAACTTTTAAAAATAAGTATTTTTAAGAAAAAAATAAGTACTTTTGAAAAAAATAAATTTGGTCAAATAGACTATAAAATCAATTCAAATAAAAATATTAATATAACATTGATATATAAATATTTTATTTCAAAAGTGAATTCTCTTTTTACTCAAAAAATCCTCAAAAAAAATTTAAATCTAAAAAAGAAAAGGGAACTAAATGGTAAATAAGAAAGAAAAGACTTAAATGAAGAAAAAAAAAAAACATAAATAAAGCTTGAAGAAGTCACATTTTAAGAAACAATTTATGAGAATCATAACTCATCAATAAAGTGATAAGGCTCCTCTAAGAGAATGCAACAATATAAATGAGGAAAACAAATTAGATAAATAAGTTTCAAATGGAGGTGTTCATTTTCACATAATTAATTATACAACAAACTAAAATTATAAAAAAAATCAAGTTTACAATTAGTATTATTATCAAATCAATGAGAAATTTTATGACGAAAGAATCAAGACGTGAATGAAGAAAATCTGAAATTGTAAGATTTTTATAAGGAAAAACAGATCAAAAGTACCCTTATACTGAATAAATTTGTTCCTAAGTATACCCTAAAACAGACAAAACTACCTCTAATTTTAACATTCTTCCACCATGCCAATTTAAAATTATTTGGATGAGATTGACACTATGCCATTAAAATTTTATTTATTTATTTATTTATTTATTCCACTTTATCCATATCTATATATATAATATATTTCATAGAAAATGAACCAATTGATGTTCATTGTGTAAAAAGCTGCGTACCTCCATTATCCAAAACAAAATACAAGTTGAAAGCAAAACTGTAGATGAACTCCATTTGACAAACTGTAAATTTGTACCATTTATCATAAAAAGAATGAAATTGAATTTATTTTTGGATTAGAAATTTTGAATGGATCATGAGAAAATGAAAAATCTGGTGCTAGTATTTTAAAGTAAAAATATTTTTTATTAACTTTAATAATAGTAAGAATATATTTAGCCTCATAATATAATTAACCAAATAAAGGGATATTCAGCCCTCTTTTTTTTTTTTATATATATATAGAAGTAAAGTGTTCATAAAATATAAAGGACATTAACTAATATTTTTATTAATTTAGAAATTCGAAATTCAGCCAACCTTTATATATTCGAGAGAAGTAGATTTTTTCTCGATTATGATTATATCATGCCGCTACAAATTTAGCAAGACAAAGACTTAAAATTTCAACCTTTTTCTTATGGAAAAAACAATTTCTTTCCATAACGTAGTGGTCTTTTTGCTTTTTGCCATATATTTAATATTAAATAGTAGAGAAATAATACTTTAATAATTGAAGGTAAAAACTGAAAAGATGATTTTGTTTATTGAGTGGTCTTTTAATAAAGGGCAAAAAAATTCAATCAATATTTTTAAAGGCTTTCATACTTTTAATACAATTATTTTTAACATATTAGCATTGCACGTGTTAATAGATTAAATATTATATATATATATATATATATTACTTTTAAACATTCAAGAGATGATATACTCTAAATAATAACATAGAGAAAATAAAAAAATTATATATGCACATAATAATATAATATAACTACTTGTAATAAATTAATAACAAAATAAATTATTATAAAGCAAAAGAATGATAATATGAAAGTTACGATTGAAGAAAACTGGCAGTAATCTACAAAAAGGATCAACACGATAAAGTACACATATTGCACGTGGATATTATGACAATTAATATAAAGATATCAATATAATAAGAAAAAATTATATTTAATAATAATTGACCTTGAGATAAATATAACATTCCTTTAAACGAAAAAATATACATTATTATATTACTACATCGAATTGAAAGTAATTGAATCAAACTAACATACTTAAAATAGTAATTTTACAATTAATAACTCACATGTTCCTCACTAGGCCTTTTCAACATATCGGTTCTTCACAAACATCCTATCATTCAATCTTGATACCACAACCTATTTTAAACACAAAAAAAATAAATTTTTAGCTCAAATTTCATATATACAATATATGAGAATATTGAAATAAAAAATCAGTCATATTGTATTTTCTTAAGAAAAAAAAGTCATAACGCTAATGAAAGGAGAGATGTGTTTAATTTTATTATTTTTCTTATATTAATTTAAGAAGCAAAATTGCTATGATATTTGTTTTTTTCTTCTCTTACTATATATTTTTAGGACTTTTTATTACTACAAGGAAAAAGAAAATATACCAACATTGATTTTTCATATTTTTTTTCTCTCGCCACATGTCTTAGGACTTTCTAATAAATACTTTAATTAATTTTAATGCCTTAAATATATAATAATAATTATTTGAGGATAATAGTAAATGACAATTTTGACTATTGTAGAGTCTTTCAGTGAAGAGCAAAAAATTCAATCAGCATTTGTAAGAATAGTTATCTCGCATGCATGTGTCACATCAATCAATAAAATTGTGTCTCACATCAATCAATAAATTATATACAGGTAAAATAAAATAATTTATTAATAACAATAAATATTATATTTATTTAAATTATATAAATAAATATTGACTCATATGTTATTGTCTTAATATAGAATTTAAAAATAAAAATTCTATATAATTTATCATTACGTACATGTATCTATTTTATTATTATTATTAAATGCCATTAATTCTTTTTTTTATATTTAGACGATTTATGATTAATAGAGATAATATAATAGAATTATAATTTTACTTATTTATTTAAAAGTTTTGAGATTAAATAATATTAGAAGTCCTATTTCTAAAATTCATAGAAATCTAATTAATATTTAATATTATAAAAAATAAAAAGATGAAAAAATTATTTTATCTAAAAAAGTGACTTTTAATGAAGGGTAGAAAATTCAATCCTACCATTTTCACACTTTCAATATAGATGATGATATTCAAAAGCCCCAACTTCAAATTTTCGCCTCTGAGTGAATGTTGCTTTTATTTTAAAAATTATCTCGCCTGTATCATTTTGTATTGTTACATTTCTCAAATAATAATTATATCATTTTTTTTCTATATTTCTATTCGAATTTATTTGCCAAGTTACTGAAATTTTTTTTTAATAAAAAATTATAAAATTAAAGATGCATAAGACATACCTCAATAGATTCTTGAAACTTATGAAACCGTATTTTGGGAATTTATACCTCGACCCTCGACCCTCGACCCTCGACCCTCGACCCTCGACCTGTGACCCGTGCTACATAAATCGCCTTGCTTCACCTAATATCTCACCTTTTAAAACACTCATCATATCTAATCAATTTAATACAATGAATTGATAAAATTAAGTGGTGTTTAGCCATGCAATTTTACTTTTTAGAGTTAAAACTTAATATACACGTTTATCCACAAAATTCTAAAATTTAATTTGAAGTTAGAATTTCAAAATTTTCAAGAACAACAAACTCGGTATTTTCACTTTTTACACTTCAAATTGCTCATAAAACTTCAACGACTCTAATATGTGGGCTCAAAAAAGACAATTCATGGAAAATGAGATTAATTTTAAAACTTATAGATATGTATTATTTGACCGATCTTATTTAGCATTATACCCGAAATTTATAAATTAGATCATCCAAAATCATTAGACCGTAATCATCCAAAAGAGAAGAGGGTTTCAAAGTCGTGAGAAAAGATTTGGGTAGTGTGTGATTTCCTTTAAAGATAGTTTCTGTATTATAAAACTGGTACCAAAATATGTATATTTTAGTAATTAGACCTTAAAATGAGCAGACAGTAAATTTCCCAAAATAAAGCTTGCTAAAATAAACCTCCAAAGCTAATCATACAGTATAGCCTATTTGCTGACGACAAGGAAAATACATGCCGACACAAC
>JBDJHY010000008.1:5763531-5773658 GCA_039654485.1 Withania somnifera | reverse complement strand
TTAACGTATACGACAATGCTTTAAATCAAACAAGAAGAGCAAACAGAAATAGCAAATGGCACATAGTAGAGAAGAGAGTGCTGACTGCTAGAATGAACAATTACCAGCAAGAGGATTGACCCCTGCCTGCTTATATAAACGTGAAGTCTCAAGTTGGATTCTCTCCTGAATGAAAGATGAAATCAAAGATGTAAGTTTTGTTTCCTGAACACCATATGAAAAGGACACAGCAATAGTCAAAATCTTGTAGGCATAGCTTAATAACATTAGAAACGCCCTTCGCTTTTTTTTTTTATCACCTAGTGTTCTTTGTCTCTGCTCCGTACGACGACAGACTCAAGTCCAAGCGTCTATATTCACTGCCGAACGGAGTCGGTCTCAAGTCCTAGCATTTAATAGAAAAATGATAGGTCCAGGTGCCAGGAGGTAAAACCTGGACTAAAACAAGTGAAAATAGTATTACCGAGTGCTGAACCTGAGGCCTTATACCTCAAGATTCTTTAATCCACATTATTAACCACTAGGCCACACCCTTGGGTGCAAACGCCTTTCCTTCTATTGAACAAAGTTTTTTATCCCCATAACCAATACCTTTATTCTCTTTTGATAAGAGAAGTAATACTATGTCATACAAAATGAAAAACTCTAAACTACCTCTATTAAGCTGAAATCGAACAAGCATGTTGTAACAGTTACCATGCCAATTTGCTCATACTTCACTCCTTTTTACAGCACTAAGTACCAAAGAATCTCAAATATAAAAGTCAAATTTAGGTGGTCATATGGTTCTGAAGAAGTTTAGATGAAACAGCAAGTATCAATCAACATGAATTGGAGCGCACCTGATTTCCAGCATATCTTTGTTGAATAGCTTTGATCTTTGGTTGGAGACTTTGCATTGCTAGTGTTGATTCAACCTTTCAAATGACATAATGTCATACATCAGCAATAACTCCATTGCAGTGATTTAATGATTAATGAGGAGCAAAGAAACAGGGGACTCCTGTTGACTTGAGTTTGACAAAACAATGAATTCTATAAACTTGAGTTCTCATCCCATTGCACTTAATATTACTAGACAAACTTAACTAAGTGGCAAGAACTGAAACAGCAGACCAACTCTAAAACATCCAGGTCTAGCTAACCTGTTGCTTTGTCAAAGGGTAAGTGGCAGCTTTAACCAGGACAGTAAGCAATATGATTGCAAATCCATAGGCATAAGGAACATGCACAGCTTGCAGTCCATCCTTTAACACCTGAAATGAGCGAAGTGAAATGAGTGAATATAGAGTATGCGAGGGCATAATGGTACCAGTATCACAAGAAGAGATTCTTTCTAAAACTAAAAACAAAAGAAAATATAGAAGTGGAACAAAATAAGCTACAGCGTGTACTTCGCCATGTGATTTATTGAAGACAACCAACCTGTGTTCCTGTGAGAATTTTGATACAGTTCCTTCCACATCAATTAATTTCCTTTTTCTTTATTTGGGAGGAAATACAAAAGGGGGAAAGGAAAGTGAAGCACTCAAATCTCGTATTGTAAGGGGGAACATCTGGTTGTCAACTTGTACTAACATGAGGGATGACAAGAGTTATAGAGAAGTCTTTCAAAAGGTAACAGAAATGCAACATGGAACGGTTTAGTTTACTTGAAGTGTTATCAAAGGCGAAAAGCAAAATCAAATTTAAAAGAAACACATGCCCGGGTTTGTTAGGACTTTAACTGCCAAGCGCAAATAAAGCGTGGACTTTAATTTATAAAGGCACAATGAAGAGAAGAATCGAATAGATGTATAATTCAAGAGTAATAAATGTCAACACAAACAACAATTATCCCAATAAAGTAACTCATACAATTTTACTTTAAGTTAAATAGTTAATGTTTAGTGTTGCTCTCTTCAACACAAAGTCCGTCCATGATGAGACACATGTTTTAGCGCCAGGTGCCTAAACTGAAGTGTCCCCTAAGAGGCGAAGAGGTTTGCCTGTTTTGCATCTCGAGGTTTAATGTACCTCAAACAAGACTTTGAGAACACTGTTCCTTCAACTCAGAACCTGCTCAATCCGCAACAGTACAATTCCAGCAATTAGTAAATTTTATGATATTATTACATATGTGTTATGCAAAGACCATCTTAACTTATGCTGCTATTCAATATATTTCTAACATAAACTCTGGGTGAAAGGAAATAATGATGGACCAACAAGCTACAAAATCCAGTAAACCCTGCATATATCTCGACATAAAATAATACATAAACTCCCTCATTATTAATTTATGTATTGCTAATAACCGCATAACTCAAAACATCTACCAAACGACCCGTAAAAGCTAAAAAATCGAAACTGACAACGATCAGAATTAGCTCAAAATTGTGTTCAGAAAAATCGATAAAAAAAAAATCTAACCTTCAACACAACTTCCATAGCGTCAGAAATGAAACCAAACCAACCACCACTTTTCTGAGCGGTAGTAGTGGAATCGGAAGCAACACCAGGATCAGCGGCCATAGCAGCATCAGCTAACGTGTAGAGAAGTCCCTCCGCTCGGCTAACAACAGCGTCGAAATCGAAAGAATATTGGAGAGAGTGAATTGGAGGAACTTCATGGAAGCTGAATCTCACTTTAGTAGAGATAAGCCTTCGCCGGTGAAATACATGGCGAGAGAGTGACGGTAAAGGAGTTCCGATGAATGAAGATGGCGATGAAATTAAGGTTTTCGCCATGGGAAAAATTGCTCAAATGGAAGTGAATTCAGGAAGTAGTGGATGATGATGAGCGGCAGCTATTAGAGACTGTGGAGGAAGGATAGCCAGGGAAAGAAATATCCCTATCCTTTATTTTTTTCTTATTTGGGAATAAAAATATTGAAATTTGATTAACCCATGTTTCGCGCTTCGCTTATTTTATTTTCTTACAATTTTTCTACGACCAATAATTTTTCTACTCCCCTGTATATGAAAGACTTTTAAAATATATATTCTAAAATAATTTATAAATATTTATATAACTATAAATCATCTCATTAAATATAAAATATATTTTTTTTTTACATTAACTAGAAAAAAAAATATGTCAAACAAATTAAGATAAAGAAAGTATTTTTTAAAAAAAATCAAAACAAAATAATTATATTTATATAGCCCAAAAAATAAACTACACCCGAATACCTAATTTTTATTCGGTATATAAGTTTATACAATTTTATACAGTCGTAGAAATGAAGCATATCGTCTTGCTGATCATTAAATACGAGATTGAGCCCGAACCTTGATTTTTAAAATTCGAAAGAGAGGGGTAAGAAGCGGGGTAAATGAATGGTTAACTCATCAGGTGATCCCTTCCTTTCACGTTTGAGTGTTTGTTCGGAAGGTGTGCAGCATAATTCGGACAGAATTAAGAGGGCTTGAGAAAATAAGATAGATAGAGCATAAACCAAGATTCATAGGCGGATCAAAGTTACAAAATTGATATATATTTATACATTTATTGTAAATAAATTTATAAACTTGTATAAAAATAAAAAATATTTATATATAATTTTAAATTATTATACAAAATAATACATACTTATATAAAGTACTTTAATATTATTATATATCTTATACATAATTATATAATATATACATATACATAAAAATAAAAAAAAACTGGAACACAAAAGTTTAACCACTTAAAATGTCTCCATGGTCGGCACCGAAAGCGCCGAACTCTTGGCCAAATTGTGTAATTTCTTATTATTAATTAAATTAAGTAAATAATTTAGCTAAATGATTATAAAACGTTATTTTCTCAATTATCTTTTACACTCGGTTTCTCTCTTATTAATAAGGGAGGATATTACGATGCAATGTTGTTTAATAGTTACGTATATTGAAGCTTTTAAAGTTGTGTCTTTGTCCTCATTTACGGTAAAATCTATGACTTTTCATAAATTCATCTCCTATCGCATTATACTACTACTTTTAGCCATTGCTTTTTTTTATTTTAGTACTGTAGTTTCCTGTGTTATAATTAACTTGAATATGAATGTTCATTCGTAACTTGCATTGGCAATATACGTATTTATTCTTAATTTATCCGTAACTTGTATAGCCTATTCTTGATCATTGATGTACCAAATTAAATAAAGCTTCTATCTCTTGCAATTTAGAAGACACTTAATATACTATTTATAGTGGTCATTTTCATATGTAAACCACAATCAACACACACAAGAAAGTTAGAAAATAAACGTTCTCAAATGAACATCGTGAAACATTAATTCCATCCTTTTATTCAATAGTTTTATATTATTCTATGTTTACTTACATTTTACAATACGTTATCAGCATGAGTCTCTAACCAAATGATACTCATTTAAATCCAAATTATTTTTATTAAAAGGTAGTTTGTCACAATCCGGTTTCTCAGGTCATGAAAGCACATACAACCCACTGTAGTTGAACCACCCAACAAGTACAAAAATGCTAGAACAAGATATAAACGGAAGATAAAGCATAAATAAAAAACGGACAAGGGATACGTGTAAGTTCTAATACAATAAAATAGAATTCCCAAACCTAGTATAATGTACACAGAGCATCTAAATTTGATACAACTCATAAAGTAAGAAGTACAAGTCTGTCTTGAATACAAAAGAGTAGAAATAAAAGATAGAAAGGTAAAATGGAGTTCGAATACCAAGAGTTGTCCTCTACCTCGGATGTGAATCAGTGGCTCGATCCGAGAATCAGCGTTGCTCACTTGTACTCAGATATGCACCAGAAAGATGCAGAAGTGTAGTATGAGTACCAAATAATCGAGGCAATCATGTACCCAGTAAGCATCATCGGTCGACTAGCCCATATAAGAAATAAAAGAAGTAAATAGACAGAGAATGAAAGACAGGTCATAGAAATCAAGCAAGCAGAGCAAAAAGAGAAAATAGCTATAGGATATAAAAACAGAAGTGTAGTATGAATACCAAATAACTAAGGCAATCAGGTATCCAGTAAGCATCATCGGTCAACTAGCCCATATAAAAATAAAAGTAGTAAATAGACAGAGAATGAAAGACAGGTCAGTGAAATCAAACAATTAGAGCAAAAAGAGAAACTAGTTATAGGATATAAACAAGTAGATATCCTAGAAAACTAGCTAACAATAACGGAGATTCAGGTAATCAACAGAGAGAATTTATGTTTAACTAATAAAATAATAATAAAGATAATAGGAATGTTGGTATACTAGTAACCTCAAATAACGGGAAGGAGAGAGGAGGAGTAACTACATACAAGTATAAAAATAAAAAAACATGAACGGAGCCAAAAGGATATATCTAACAAGTACAGTAAATCAGTACACTAACAAGTAAAGAAAAATTCCAACGGCCTTCCATACAATCTAGAGATACAAATAAGTGAATACAAACCCTCCAACCTCCCATACGACTGAATAGTACAACCAGCAAATAACACTCAAGGATAGAATATGCATGATGATATGATATGATGCTAGAAATAAATATTCATGCTCCCCACTGATACCTGTAGGTCCGACAGGTAGGACCTGTGGAAGGGTTTCCCCTGTATACCTCTACTCCCCCGTATTCCTCTCCTCCGGTGCATATTAGCCCAAACCTGCAAGGTCCATGGAGACGGTCAACGCACATTATCTCAATGACTCATAACTGATAATTGTAATCTCAAGATATCAATGTATGAACGAGTGCCCGACCATCATCGGGTCTACATCAAAATAATCTTGATATCATTGCTCCGGCATCACCGAATCTAAAACCATTATAAATTATCAATATTTAGCTCTCGGGCATCACCAAGTCTAATAGTATATTAAAACAGTGGTTACATCATCATTTAACCTTTTATCACGAAAATCATCTTTGTAATACTCATTTTATTCTCATAATAGTTAAAAGGCCTATAAGGCCATGCAAGGTTACAGAATCAGTGAGTTGGGATTTAAACATAAAATAGTAGAAATCAATGTATAAAAATCAATTTCATATTAATGTCGTGCACAACCACATATAATATCTCAAACAAGTCCAGCCGATCCTACACAAGCTTGGTCATTACAACAATATAAAATTAGCTAGTTGATGTCCGTGGCTCATAGACATTCCCAATAATCCAACCATCTATGTTGCCAATTTAATAAAGACCACGACAAGGAAATTTATAATATCAATTGCAATACAAAAGCATAACCAAGAAGCGTACATAGTAGGGAGTATCAAACCTAAAAACCCAACCAAGAATGGCTAATTGCCACAATTGTTTCTCGTATAAGTCAAGTCTAAGATCGGTAATTTATAGCCGACTTGGCGTCCGAAGATAAGCATGCAAATATCGAAAAAAATGGTCTGGCCAGCTCCAACAGCTCAAAAAAATGCACCAACGAACCCAAACGATCATAAGACTAGAAAAATAATAATTTACGCATTAATACAAGTCCAGTAATACCTGTAAAACTATAATTATAGTTGGGATCACATTTTGAGTCAAAACAAGCCTACGGGCCCCCAAACCTGAAACTTCGAAAAAAATATATCAAAATATTTCTACATCATAGCAAACTCATACTCAAAATTTAAAGCTAAGATGAATAAGAAATGAGCTAAAATCAATAAATTAAAGTGAAGAACAACAAAATTGGTGAAATTTAGGAATTTTGGATGAAATTGAGCGGATACTTATCAATAATTGAACAATAATCGAAGAAATATTATTTTAAACGTCATTTAATATCATATGTAAAAACCCAAGAATTGAATTGCAGGATTTTGAGTGTTTGAAGGTAAAGAGTTGAAGAAAAATGAGTGAAAAATTAGATTTCTAGGTTTATATACCCGTCAGGGAATGTTCTTCACAATTGTAGGTGATATGATATAGGGAAGCGTCCCAATTTCAAGGTTGTTTACAAGAAGTCAAGCTAAGAAACTTCAAGTCTTGCAAGCTTATTTCATAAAGGTGGATGCTTTGGGAACCTTGAACGAGCCTAAACTAGTCACGTATAATGTGTGGAAGGAAATTGAGCTTGAAAAAGAAGTGGAAGGGCAATCATCCCAGGACGAAGGTCAAAGAGTCCTTGGGCGGCGATCAACCACCATGGGATGACGGTCAACAATCTTGGGATGTCGATCAACCCAAAGGGGACGGGAGCCAACTGAAGAGGAAGGTCGGCTCAAGTGTAAAAATGGCTCAAGTATTGGCCCGCATGCTTATTAAGACCATTTTGAAGAAAACCTTGTAATAACTAGTAAAAATGCTCATATTCTAGCTCATTTGAATTTTTATACTTGTTTGAGTTAAGACTTGAATTTTCTTCAAGCTATTGCTAAGCTTTGGGAATCTAGTAGTTGATAGTATAGTTTCCAGTTAACATCCTGAGTGTATCGATTGTCTATTGGTATCAAGATTAATTAGGAGCCAATGAATCTTTTAATTGCTTTGAAACTTCGTTACTTAATTGATATTGAGTTTTTGCTATTGTAGGTGTATCAATAGTGTTGATTCGTTTGGTTGATTGATCTAAATTCTTCGTTTTCTCACAAATTCCAAGAATTTACATAACTTCGTCTTTTGTTATCATTGTTAAATTTCTTCAATGCAAAATCTGTGGTTCGAATCTTATCAATGGGTCCTATGGTTTCGATCACGTGGCAGAGAAGCATAAGGTATCGTGATCGTGTGTAGTGCACATCATAATCGCAAAGGAGGAAGTGGCAAGGGCACATGATTGTGTGATTGTGAGCTGCGTTCGTGTAGAATCAGGGAACTACTCAACGAAATTGCATAAGCCACAATCGTGATCACAGTAATGAGTCTAGTAGTGCACCAGTAACTAAGGCACCAACATAAACCAGCTAAAGACCAACTTTCAAAATAATTCTCAAAATGCATTAAAAAATTGATAAATATAAACCAATATGCTACCTACATAGAATGACATTCTGGACTTAATGGCACAGATAAAATTCCTATCCGAGATCGTTTCCCTGAAATGTCGACTAAAGTCAACTCCAGGCTAAAATATACAAACTTTCTAACCGAGTACTTGCAATGAGTCGGTTGGCCCGAAGCCTAACCGAATAGCTTACATAATTCAAACTTGGCATTCAGAGCTAATGGCATAGTCAGATTTTCAATACGAGGCTCCGATCATGAAAAGTTAACCAAATTCAAACTTTTGAACTCTAAAATACCAAAAACACACAAAATTTAATAGAACTAAATTCAAGCCTCCAGACAAGAACTAAGAGTCCGTCTAAATCAAAATCCACGTTCTAGAGCTAATGGAACTGTCGAAATTCAATTCTAAGTTTGTATTCACAAAATATTGACCAAAGTCAATAATTTTAACAAATAAGACTTTGAAATAAGAAAATAAACATAAAGAACCAAAGAACGACTCAGAAACTAAGTCACCAGTCCTGATAAGTCATAAAAAACCTTAAGAATGCTAAGGAAAGCTGTAAGATGCACAAAAATGCGAAAATGAATGAAAGGTAATTAGAAAATCCACTACTAAAAGGGACTATGGTCCCCGAAGTCAGAAGACGGAAGTACCGGAAGGTGCAAACAGTTGCGGATTTTGAGATCTTAACTCACTCTCGATCTCCCAAATGACCTCCTCCGCGTGACGATTTCTCTACTAAATCTTAGCCATAGGAATCTCCCTGGATCTCAACCTCGTTACTTCTCTAGTCAAAATAAGAACTGACTCCTCAATGATTGATAATCCCTCATCCACCTAAACAGAATCATAACGAAGCACATGCGACTCATCTAAAATATACCGTCTCAACATAAACACATGGAAAATCGAGTACACAGCTAAAAACTCGGAAAAAACTAACTTATATGCAACACTACTAATATGATCAAGTATCTTAAAAAAGGGTCAATATATCGGGGGCTGATCTTTCCCTGCTTACCAAACCTCATCACGCCCTTCATGGGCGATGCCCACAAGAAAACCCGAACACTAACACTAAACTCCAAAGCACGATAATGGCTATCCAAATAACTTTTTATCTACTTTGGGATATCTGAAGTCTATCTTGAATCAAGCAAACTCTTTCCAAAGCATCCCGAAGTATATTTGTACTTTGAAGTCTAGACTCAAACCCATCAAACCAACCGACTGGCAATTGACATTGTCTACCATATTACGTATGGTAGTTGTTGTTATTAGAAAACTCTACTAAGGCCAAGTATTAATCCCAAGAACCAGCAAAACCAAGTACATAAGCATGTAACATGTCCTCTAGGACCTAAATGGTCCTCTCATACTAGCCATCTGTCTGAGGATGAAATATGTGCTGAGATAAACCTCAATACACACACCACATTGAATAGCTCTCTAAAATAGAGATATAAATTGAGTACTATGACCTGAGATGATAGAAATCGAATTACCTTGTAGTTAAACACTTTTTCAAGATAGGCATAGGCTAACTTCTCCATGCTCTTGAAGTGCGTAAGCTTAGTCAGCCTATCAATAATAACCCAAATAGAATCATGGATGTGGAAAGTACAAAACAAGCCTAAAATAAAGTCCATAATAATCCATTCCCACTCCTACTCAAGTATGAGAAGTCGTTGCATTGTCTCTGGTGCTCAAACTTAACTTGCTGACAGATTAAGCACCGAGAAATAAACTCTGCAATATCCCTCTTCATACGAACATGCCAGTAAATCTGTCTCAAATTTCTATATATCTTTACCGCACCTAGATGGATAGAACATCGAGAACTATGGGCCTCACGAAGGATCAACTAAACCAAATAACCAACCTGCGAAACACAAATCTGACCCTCAAACCTCAAAATACCGTTTGAATCCAAAGTAGCTCTATAGGGCTCACCCCTTAACAACCTTTCACTAATGACGACAAAGTCTGGGTCCTCAAACTGATACTGTTGAATTCTATCAAACAATCTAGAGCGGGCTTTAACACTAGCAAGAACATGATTTGAATTTGTGAGATCAAGTCTAACCAATTGGTTAGTTGAAGACTAAATGTCTAAAGCTAATGGCCTCTCAGAAACTAATAAAGTAACCAACCTACCCATATTCATCAACTTTCGGCTCAAGGTATCTGCTACAACATTTGC
>JBDJHY010000008.1:5696699-5709558 GCA_039654485.1 Withania somnifera | reverse complement strand
ATAATGGTGATAATGGCTATGGTGAAAATGAAAGATAGTGGGGATTACAGTTTGGAATAATGGGAGAGGTTGGTGGATTATGGGAAGAAGTGGAGAAAATAGCTGAGATAATTATTCAAATAGATACAAGACAAAAAAAAGGTTGATTTTAAGGCTAGAATAAAGAAGAGTGTATCTTTATATATAAAAGGTAAAAAATACAAACTTGTCTTAATTTATGTAATTTTTTAAAAGTTCCTATAAAAGGTGTAATTACCTTATCTACGTATTGCTATTTATGTAATTTAGGCATTTTATTAATACTTGAATGTCCATTTAAGGGAAGAAAAATTGTTAAATGACTTTAACAAGATGTTCTCAATAGTCGGGTGATCATTTAGGAAATTAACCCCTAATTCCTCTTAACTATAGTATATATTAGACTAAATTTTAGAAATAGCTAAGTTTTGGATATAAATCGGATCAAATAACTACACTTTATCTAATAATGTTTCATAGTTACACGATTTGTATTTGTCGCACGACATATAAAAATGAATTTGTATTCCTCGCACGACATATACAAATGAAATATATATCTCTTATGGCATATATAAATGAGTTTGTATTTCTTTAATTGAGCAATTGCATTTTACTTCTAAAATATACAAACGAATTATATTTTATTTCCGAAATCTACAAAATGAATTTGCTATTTATATCAGACAGTAGCTACAGAATATAATTTTTAAAAATTATAGTTATATCTCTTAAATAAATACTCTATATTTATCATGTTATGCAATTTTTCCTATGTATTATACTCGTTCAATAAGTTCTAAATTACAATTCCTAATTAATAAATAATTTATCATCTAAAAAAAATTAAATTATTGAAAAAAAATATTATCTATTATAAAATCTTTTAATAAAAAAAATTCAATCAAACATTTTTAACAATATTCATGATATAGTATAAATTGGGTGTTCAATGCAAAATGATCGAGTAGGGAGAGGGGTTACCCTCCTGTTCTTTTTCATTGGCACCATGTTTAAGTATAGATTTTGAATTAAATTTTAAAAATTTATCTTCAAATACTTAGCCATAGATTTTGAGTCAGACAATTCCCAAAACTTAAGAAGACATTCCTCACAGAAATTTCACTCATTCACAAAAGTCCAAATTTTTTTTTAATCTAAATAGCAGATTTACACTGGCTCTCGTTTCTAGTAGGAATTTGACTTAATTAAGGTATAACAAGAAGCAGGGTTTTTATAATGGAAAGCATCTCCTTCGATAAAAGCTGAGGAAGATTATACTTGTACAACCAACTTACAATGATACATCATACATTTTGCATGTCAATTTCACTTTCTATGCGTCTCCATGGCCTAGTCTCATGGCAGTATACGCCTCACCCCAAGAAAAACAAATAAAATAACTTAATGAACGGGATTGGTGATCTTCCACCTTTCCCTCACCCCCAGCACCTTCTCTAAGCCATGCTAAATGTCGTCAAGTGCTTAGAAAAGAACCAAAAGAAAAAAAAACACGCAAACTAGAAAATACAAACAATAAGCATGTAGCCGTATTTAGCCGCCCCAAACTTGTTTGGATGCATTCAATTGTCAATGGCATTAGTAGTTGAGGGTGGCAACCACGACAGCTGGTTATGAGTTTGAGACTCGGCTTGCGTCTGAGGCTGTTTCGGCTGCTCAGCTAATCTGTTCAATCGTTCAAGTAATTGGGTTGCTTTTCTTCTGCCTCTTTCTGTGCCATTTTGTGCTAAATCCATCAAAGGACCCATCAAACCAAGTTGATGAGCTTCAACCAGACGATGTTGGTCCCCTGAGCAGAGGTGTACTAAAACTGCAGATGCATTTTCTTTGTTTCTTGGAGAACCATTTGAGATCACATCCACCAAAACAGGAACTGCTTCTGCAGCTCCAAGAGCTGCCTTCCCTTCTTGATGACTCGACAAGATTGCTAAAATAGCAAGTGCTTCATCAACCATACCACCTTGAGGTTCTGTGAGCAGCCGCATCAGTGTAGGTATAATGCCAGCCCTTATTGCCTTGCCCCGGTTCCCTTGATATATGCATAGATTGAAAAGAGCTGTAGCCGCGTCTTTCTTTCCCCTTTGTGTACCTTCACTTAGTAATGCCACAAGAGGAGGAATCGCTCCTGAAGAACCAATAGTGACCTTATTTTCATCCACAACTGAAAGGCTGAACAGGGTTGCAGCTGCATTTTCACGTGCTTCCATGCTTCCCTTCTTGAGTACATGCACAATAGCAGGCACTGCCCCTGAATTTATAATGTTTCCTTTATTGTTCTCACATATCGAAAGGTTAAGAAGTGCGGTAACAGCATGTTCTTGAGTTCGAGAATCAGGTGTGGACAGAAGATGGACGAGCAGAGGAATCGCACCAGCTTCAGCTATTGCGACACGATTATCAGTATTACGCTTAGCAAGAAGGCGGATTTCACCTGCTGCAGAACGCGCCTCTTCAGGGCTGCCAGATTTGAGCTTTCTCAGGAGATTTTCTATCTTCGAGTGCTCAGCAGGGGTGCATGCAGATGCTGACTTATTGGGTTGTGAACTTCCTGGTCTTTTGGGTGGTTCAATCCCATTCGCTTCACACCACTGCGCTATAAGGCTGCGCAAGACATAGTTGGGCGTCAGAGATTTGCTTGTTAGGGCTTGTTGGGTCTTGGGACAAGTGCTATGTCCAGCTTCCAACCACTTCTCAATACAAGAACGTTCATAGGTCTGCAGAGAAGTAAAATGTTAACCTGTTAAAAAATGATAATATGGAAATTACAACTTCATCTTTCAACGAAGTATTGTCTAGTGGAAATCACATCTTGTTTCTAAGGACATGAATGAAGAAGCCATCACCAGAGAGAGAACAGTAGTAGGAGAAACAAAGGAGTTTCCCATAACAGTGGGTCTGCACCAAGAATCGACATTGAACCCCTACTTGTCCTTAGTTATGGATGAACTAACCAACAAGATACAAGATGAAGTTCCATTACTATTACTTGATGATCTTGTGTTGATTGACGAGCAGTGACTATTTCAACCAAAAGTTTGAACTATGAAGAAATACTTTATAGAACATGGGTTTTAGGACAAGTTCTCAATACATGCACAAGAAGTTTTTTCAGCATGAGAAGAGGAAAGTTTTGTCAGTAAGACTAGAAGAGATTGTGGTACCAACATGTAAGCAATTTAAATAGCTAGACTCGTTATTTCAGGAAGATGACTCAATAGAATTAAAGCCAGATGATTGAAATAGAGAAGTGTTATTGGGGTGTGTGATAGAAGGAGACCTACCAAAGTCAAAGATAAGTTCTACAGAATAGTTATAAAACTGGCAATGTTATATGGTAGTGAACGTTGGGCTGCTAAAGGCTAAGAATCCACAACTTAAGTGTTGCATAAATGCAATTGCTAAGATGGTTAGCGCTCATACAAGATTGGATGAGATAAAAATGATCACATTAGCAAAAGGTTGCTAGTAGCACATATTGATGATAAAATGAGAAGTCCCTTGAGATAGTTTTTTCATGTCTAGCATTGACCTACAGATGCACCAGTTGTAGGTATGAAACTATGGTGACTGAAGGTGTTAAAAAAGGACGAGATAGACCTAAAATCATATGGAAGTGAGTTAGAAGACCTATAATATCTTGAAATCAATGTAAACTTAGCTATAGATAAAGCACAATGGAGAAAAAGGATCCATGTAAGTAATATCTACTAGTCAGGAATAGATTCTAATCTTGTTAGCGGACTTCTAGTAACAATAGTATTACGATTACTACATTTATTTACATAGGTTTAATTTTTTTCACTTTTGTTTTATTTGATGTGATAATGAAATGAGTTACACTTAAATAAAATAGCAAGGATTCATATAGCTCACCACAACTTGTTTGGGGTTGACGCATAACTGTTGTCTTGCTCATACATGGTGATTTTACACTTTTGCAGCTCATAGTTAGAAAAAGTTATGACCACTAATTGATGTGATGGTTCTATTTCCTTTTCCGATAACTAATAGATGTGACAGTTTTCAAAATCATTTCTCAAAGGCGAGATACATAGATAGCCCCTTTAATTTGTCCACAGTGATCTAATAGACACTGACCATTTAGTCATTTCTACTTGGCAATGATGTAGCATGTAGACATCTCACACTAACATGGGAAATTACATGTATTTTAGTTAAATTTGAGTGTCTGAGGTCTTTATCAGACCTTACTCTCTCTTTTTTGAAATTGAATTAAATTTTGTATGTGGGTCCACACTACATTATCATTTTTCCTCACTCATAAATCTTCCAATAACAATACCCGATCTTTTCACCCAAAAATCCATGTAAACCTTCCTCATCCCAACATCAGTAGCTCTACCACCATCAACTAAAAAATCCACCACCTCCCTTTAAACCTTGACACAAAAAAGAATAAAAGAACAAACACAAGCTCACATTGAGCTCAGTCATGGATAAAAGGAGTTTCCATGAAAAAGAATAAAAGAACAATTCAAGGTTGAGCCAACGAGTTCCACTTCTCCACTTTTACCCAATGGAACATCAAGGTTCAGTCATGGATAACATTAAAGACCGGATTTGGCCTCACTTTTTAGCCTTTGGGTGAATTGAGTTCTTGATTTTCCCTATAAATAGAGGAGAAAAAGAGAACAAAAAGACAGAACACAATGGAGCAGTGGAGCTTTTACCGGAGCAGTGGCTATTTACTCCGGTGACCCCATCGCTTCTTATACATTTTTTTTTTCTTTTTACATTTGATTAAAATTTCGTCAAAAGAAAAAAAAGGGAAGAAGATGGGTGAGGGAGGGTTCTGCTTTCCGGATGGTGTTTGGAACAGGGGTGCAAGAGGGTTCTGTTTTGGGGAAGGACATGGGCGAAAGGAGGTAAGTAGGAGGGAGGCGGAAGGAAGAAGAAAGGAGGGGGATTAGGGACTAGTTGAAGGTAAGGAAAAAGATCGTTTCTTTAAACATATATCTTCATTTGTCAATTACACGTATCAAATTATTTATTACGAATTATACATGTCCTTTAAGTGGTTCATTTGGCATGTCATTGGCAAATGTAACTCGTGCATATGGTCTGCAGTACTCGGGTGTTTATAAGCGACATCTTTTCCAGTTATAGCTGTATCTGGTCATTCGGATAGTTAATATGTTTAAGTAATCATTGGAGACAGCTTAAAGCAAGATATTAGTTATCTAACCTCATAAATGGATGACGGGATGAAAGGGAAGAATCTAGTAATAACATCTTTCCGTAATGAAAGAATAAAAAAATGGTAGTTTCAACTAAATTTTATACCAATATGGTAAAAGGACCCAGCATCAATACCTGCCCAGTTGAAACAATGACGGGATCTCTCATCAACTCCAGGGATATAGGGCAACGAAAATCATCTGGTATAACTGGGGTTTTCTGGTTTCCGTCTGCAGATGCTTGTCCACTAAAAGTTGAAGACTTGTCCCTTGCATAAGAATCAATGTTTGGATTCTCAGTCTGTACGAAATCCTTAATTTTTTTCAGTAGCATTGACATCTTCTCTATTCTCTCCTCGGGATCCCCATCAGTAGCAATGACCATTTCATGCAAAGCTAGTGATTCTTGTTTAAGGTCATCTAATTCAGTCAGCTGTAGCTTATCAACTATCCTCCTTAGGACAGCTTGATCTACAGCGACATCATTACTCGTGCTATAAGGAGACAGCAAATCTTCATGCAGTTCAACTTCAGGTGAGTCAACCCTTCCTTTGGCTCTTCGGAACTGAGAAAGGACAAGTTCAACCTGAAAGCAGAATTAGTTATTGATGGTGAAGAATGGCAGATGAAATGTGTTTAACCGTAGGGCCGTAGGTTATTTATTCCATCAAGCTATACGCTACAAAAGATGAATGTAGCACTTGAACTACTCTAATTTCTGATGGACTTAATATCTGGAGTGAACCTATTCACTTTTCTGGTTCTTATGGACAGGTGTTCTTGAGTACTTCAGAGAAACTTAATAGATCTACTATCTCAAATTAACACATGTTTGGCACATACTTGGACAGTGAAGAACAATTATTTTGTTCAAAAAGATCTTGCATCATGAAATCTGAAAACTTGAGACACGGAATTACGGGAATGAGGTCAAGTACTTAGATTGGTTCTTCCAGAACAATCTCCCCCTCTGGAATGAAGAGTTAATTGGAAAATGATGAGTACCTGTTCTTTAACCTTTTTTTTTTTCCTTAATTAAAAGGGCTAAGGCCCATACCTGTTCTTTGACTTCATCTGATATCTCAAGCTTTTCATAATATATTCCATTCAAAGCTTGTTCAAGCTGGGATGTCAGCTCTTGAAATTTATTCATGATATGCTCCCTTTCTAGCACCTGCAAATACACATCATTTCCTTGAGTATTTAAATTAAATTTTGTAGGACATTGTGGGACTGATGGTTCAAGTATTTTTTTTTTTTTTCTTTTTTGGGTTCGAAGAATCTCACTGCACTCAACAAGGATTAGACATCTTACACACAAGAATTGCGTTACTCGCAATGAAATAGAAAATGCCTGATACCAGAGTCCACATTCCAGCTTTAATTCAAAATTGGTTTCTGAGAATATCATTAGGCAATGCAAATTGTGAATCACCAGATGAAAGCATCATGTTCAGAAATCTCACAACATCCTAAGAACGAGCATCCTGGGTAGGGATTGATTTCCTTGTTACCAGATCAATCTAGATGTGAGAATACATGGAGATTTTCAACTGAAAAGTTTGAAGCTGGACCATCAACCATGTGGAAATCAAACTTCCCAAAAAGTTTGAATCATAACTCTAATCAGGTAATTGAGTGTAGTTGCATTATTAATTACAAGTAAGCCATCTATTATCGAATTTTCAACCAGGTAGTTAACATATCTGATAGGATCGCAGTATCCATTTACTGTGCATTCCCATGTATGAAGAGAGTATTACAAGAGTATAAAAAGGCTCAAATTCAATAGGTGGATGATTCAAAAATAATAACAGGCCGCACATTAAAAGGACATATATAAAACCAGAGCCAACACTTTCCACACAGAGAGATTGAATTAGCGTAGAGCCAACCTTCTCATGACCAACTTAAAGAGAAAATCTCCACCATGATCATGAAAAATCTTAATTTACGGGAAGCAACAACAATCGTGATTATAAAAATTAAAAAGAATATTGCTTCCACCTTTGAAGTGTACTCACTTATCCTTTGTGGCTAATTTGCAACATCCTATCACGAGAAAAAGATCAAAATTGTCCCTTATCTTTGAGTTTAGATTCAAAACTATCCCTTATCTTTGACATGGAACAACTAATAATCCTTCTTCTTTGACGAAATGGTGCATTTTTAGTCTCCTCCGATGTTTTCTGTCTACATGTACTTACTATTTCTTTTCTTTTTCTTTGATGGAGGAGGGGACAGTTTATCACCAAATATTTCCTGCCTCCCAAAACAAACCGAACAGATTTGCATAAGCTAACTTTCTCTTAGAAGCGGTAGGGTGAGGAAGGGGGCTTTTCCAAGAAAATCCAAGCAAGCAAATTTGTCTGCTTCTCAAGAAGCAAAAGCTTCTCCATTAGAGACCATAACCACAACAGCTGTGATGAATGTACGGATCAAAATTCGGCTTTGAAGTCTGGGCATATCAAAAGGAAATATGTGGAAGTCAAAGTCTAATTAAGTCCAGCTCAGCATGTTCAGACCATGCATCACCTTAAACTGTATCCCCATAAAGCTATCTTAATCCATTAAAGGCTCAGTACCACAATGCTGGCAAATCTAGTTTTGGAGAGGTGACACCAGACTAAAGCCTGGATAAACCTCATATGTAACTACTTCTGGTGAACCCCGAATTTCCTCAGCAGTTACCACCCACACGTGATGGTTAAATAAGTCGATAACTGATAATGGTCATTATGAGGGGCGGGAAACGATATTTAGGATTAGGTTATAAATACATCTCTTGCCCTCATTTGTAGCTCATCGGATTTTCGTCGCGAGAACTACTTTACTCTCTGAATTGCAACTCAATCTCTCAAGCTCTAGCTTTCCAGGTGACATTGCTAGACAACTATGCTAGAGATTGTTTGATTAGATTCTCGTTTTCTCTTATATTCATTATTTTATTGTCTATTACTATTTTTTGTTGCTTTATCATATTCTTTAACAATTAATTTAGCAGTAGAAACATACTATTTGGTCTTTAAAATCTGCATTTCTTGAACTGCTAAAACGAATTTCAGATATAGAGGTAAACAATGATTTTACCATAAAAGTAAGTCCATTTTTCTTCATGTTCTTCTCGTTGCTCACATTTATTAAGTGTGTGAACTGAATCTAAAAAAAAATACAACTAGCGTAATAATGTAGGTCGTGGTGTGATTTCAATTATCAAACTTTGTGTTTTGCTGATTAACTTGCCACCAAGAACTCTCGCCCAGAAACAACATCATCAAATTCCAAAACGTAAACTCCCATATGAGTACTAGATAACTAAAGTGGAAGCATCCCCATTATCCATATTTTGTACATTACTATATTGCTTATTTGGATTCCATAAATTTCAAATTTGCAGCTTTAGTTGTTTTACTCTGGTAAGTTAATTCCCTGCTAAAAGAATCACAATTTTTTAGCATCATAAATTTCCCTTCCATTGGTGAGAAATGGAAAACATTGAAGAAGACAAAAAAATGCACCATTTTGGCAAAGAAACGGGACTATTAGAGCTCCATATCAAAAAGTAAGGGATAATTTTGGTCTTTTCTCAGGGATAATTTTGGTCTTTTCTCACCTATCACCGATCTAGGAATTTCAGACAATAGTCAGAAAAAATCAAATCTTCCTTAAAATGTAGAACACAATAACACCAATCAAAAACAAACCCATCATAAATCCTAAAAAACACAAAAAGAAAAAGTAAAACATTTACTACAATTAATTTGTTACTCTATTTTGCTCCAATCGTTTTAACAAGTAAACAATTTCCACAAAGTTTCAAAGACATCACAACTAATGCAAACAACACAACCACAACCACAACAACAACATACCCAGTAAGCTTCCACCAAGTGGGGTATGGGCAGAGTAAGGTGTACACAATCCTTACCACTACCACGGAGGTGAGGTAGAGAGGCTTTTTTTGAAAAACCCTCGACTAACGATTAAACTACAGTCTAAGATAATAATAAAAACAATATAAAGTATCAGAAATGACAGCAAATAGCAAAAACGATGTCATGTAGAAATAACACAACAATCAATCTAAGTAACAACCACCAATACAATGCCAAAAGTAAGACACTACGAGAAATGCACTACTCTACTACTAGCGCAAGAAACAAAATAAAGCACACCCCCTACCAGCAAGAGCTCATTCCTACCTCCGAACTTACCACCCTAATTCACGTCTTCCACAACTTCCTATCCTAGGTCATGTACTCAGTAAGCTGTAACAGCTTCATGTCATGCCTTATCAACTCCTTCCAATACTTCTCTGATCTGTCTCTGCCTCTACCTCGTTTGAAACCACCTAACAACAACCACTAACACCTACATACTAGAGCATTTGAGTTTCTCCTTATCACATGCCCGAACCAGCTCAACCTTACTTCCGCATCTTATCTTCTACCGAACTCACTTCACCTTGTCACCAATAACCTCATTCCTAATCCTATAGCTCCTAGTAACTCCACAAATCCATTACAGCATCCTCATCTCTGCCACTTTCATCTTTCGGATGTGAGAGTTCTTGAAAGACCAATACTCTGCCCCGTGCAACATAACAAGTCTAACCCTCATCCTATAGAACTTACCTTTGAGTTTAGGGCAACATAGCAAGTCTAACCCTCATCCTATACAACTTACCTTTGAGTTTAGGGGCACCCTCTTATCACATAAGACTCTCGAAGCGAGCCTCCACTTCATCCATCCTCACTAATACGGTGCGTGACATCCTCGTCAATCTCCCATTTCCCTTCACCATAGACCCAAGATACTTGAAGCTATCTTTCTTCTGAATGACCTGGCTATCAAGTTTCACTACATCTCATCCACTGGCAGCGCCTGCTAAACTTGAACCTCATAAAATTGAACTCCAAATATTCCATCTTGATCTTGCTCAACTGGAACTCTTTAGACTCTAACGTCTGTCTCCAAACCAATCCTCCAACTTAGTATTGACACCTCGGCGAGGCTCATTGATCGGAACCACGTCAACAAAATTAAGAAAAACAAAACAAATCAAACAGAAAAAATCGAAAGTAATCAGCTGAACAAACTTGTTTTATTTCAAACAGAAGCGTCCAAGAAAATCACAAATCCAACTTGTAATTAACTATTGAAAACATACTTACCAGATAAATCTTGCTACCTTCACTACCAAATTTGAGCAAGTCCTTGGCAGATTCAAGAGCTTTTTTAAAATAAATCAATGATTTCATAGAGTCAACAGGAAGTGGTTCTTTGCTATCACGAATTTCTTCAAACATTGGAGTCAACAACTTTAGCCTTCTAGCTAAATTACAAAACTGTTTTTTAACAGAATTTCTGAAATCCGAAATGCTTGATATTTCATTTACTATTTCAATCAGCTTGTTAGCTACTACTCCTTTATCTTCTTCTCCCATAGTTTTTTTTTATTATTATTTATTCAAACTTTAAAGATCCAAAAAGTTCAAAAAGAAAAAATTGAAGATGTTTGAAGAATTGAAAAAATGCTTTTTTTTTTTGTGCTAAATTTGAAGGAAAAGAGCCGAAAGGATGCTGGGGAAAGAGGTCATGGGCGTTGTCAACTCCATTAGAGAGAGAAAGAGGAAAAAATGGTGTTTTTTAAGTCTAAATTGAGACTCTAGGAGAGAGAAGATGCATTGTTTTTATTTTATTTATTTATTTTTTGTTTATGGCTACTGAGTTGGCTTAACTAGGGTTAGATTTTGAGATCATTCCTTTTCGGCTTAACCAAGCTTTTTTGATGAATAAATAATGTACCACTTTGGGCATACCAACTCTAAGGTAATGTTTTATTAATAAAATACACTTTAACACCATACTTACCTTTATCCTTTATTTTCCTTTCTTACTCTTATCAAATTTTTTCCACTCCTCTTTTAAAATATATTTTTCTTTTTCTTCTCGTATTTTTTCCTTTTCGATTAAATCTTATTTAAGTTATCAATTAAAATATTTTTTATATAATTTTAAATAATATATATTACATTTTTCTGTCTAAATTTATACAGCATTGTTAAAATTTTAAGAGTTACTTAAATTTTAATTATTATAAATTATAGTATAAGTTATTTTATTTTTAAATAAAATATATTATTTATGTAGCATTGCCAAAATGTCGAAAGTCAATCAAATTTTTATGTCTATTAAATATTTTAAATTATTCATTATAATAATTTATAATACTATTTATGTAATTTTTAAATATGTAAGAAATTAGAAAGAAAAATAATATAAACATAATTAACTGAGAAAGATTTCTAAAAGTAAGATTAAGCAAGCAGCACAGGCTGACGTGCCTGCTTATTTTAGTTATCACTATTTATAATAGTGTTACATTATTTTTAAATAAAATATGTTATTTTTTTATTTGTATTTATATGGCATGATATAACATCAAGAACCAATTAAATTTTTATGTCTTTTAAATATTTAAAATTATTCATTATAATTTATAGTATTATTTACGTATTTTTTAAATATATATATATATATATATATTAAATAAAATAAATCAGACAGCAAATCAAAGACGTGCCTGCTTATTGCCATCTATTAGATAGTAGTATAAATATATTTATGGCTTTGCTTCTCTCTTTTTTTCTGAGTTTGCTGAAAGCTTCTTCTTTTTTTTTCTTTTTTTTTTTTCCTTTCACTGAAAACCTTCACTTTATTTTACATAAAAGTATATAATTCAATATATAAATGTCATTGACAATATTATACTAATATTTTTAACTTTCTTTACTCTCTATTTTGTTTCTAAAAAGAAAATGAGTTGATCTTGCATGATTAATCCACCACAAAAAAATAACTAGGATTAAAGACGCAAGAAAATAATTCTTTTATGAATGGGCGAGAAGTTGAAATATTTTTCTGAAAGTATATGATATACAAAAAGAAAAATTAATATACAATGCAATGCAAAATTCTTATACAATATTTTGCATAAAAATGAGTGTGAAATAAAGTAGATGCTATAAATTTTTAAAAAAATATATAGGTTGAGTAATTTAGTTCATATTGGATGAATTCTTGAACAATCATATATTTCACATAGCTTTTATAAAGCTTCACGTAGCAAAGTAGTCAAAAGTTAGTTTTATGGGAATTTTTGAGCTAAAAAATAAGTTTTGAGGGGATTTTTATTCAATAAATAGAAGGAGAGCATTTTTAAACTAAATTAAATGGGTTAAGGATATTTTTTATCCTTGTTTTTTTCTTTTTGATATATATCCAGAGCATATTAAAATTTTGAAGGTCTTATAAAAGTGATTTGAAGTTTTTATATTTCATTAAAAAATACACAGTTGACAAAATTATTTTTCACTTATTTCCTCTAATTAAAATTTTATAATTATACATAAGTATTATCACGTTTACTATAAGATTCTAATTAGAATAGGACTGGGTTGCTTACATGACTCTTAGTTGGAACATGAAGGAAGGAGGTATCCAGAACCTGGCACGTAAGTAATATAAACATATGCTTAATGTTCTATGTTACTCTGTTTCCCCTTATGCTTTATTAAGTCTCTTATGTTTTACGGAACAAATAAAGATTCAATTGTTGC
>JBDJHY010000008.1:5621089-5635769 GCA_039654485.1 Withania somnifera | reverse complement strand
TTATTATCTATTAGTTCTTCTTCAGGATAATTATTAGCCTCTTCATTTACAATATCATCTGTTTCAATTTCTGTTTTCATTGGTTCATTAAATTCTTCTTCTATATCACTTTCAGGTTCTTTCTTGTTTATTAATTTCTCTTACTGGCAATTCTCTTTGCTTTAGATAATGTATTTTTATTTTTCTACAAAACCAATATGTATCATATGATCTTCTAATTTTTTCAAAAAATAAGTGTGTTTTCATTTTGTTAATTTATCTGATTTATCCAACAAATTTTCTCGGCTATAATATTTCAGTTACAGGCTCTGATACCAAATAGGATGAACAGTATAAATGCATTAATAGAACAATACCACTCAATGACAGGACAAAGAAAAAGACTTGTTATGAATATTACTACTACCAATATCAGTCAGGGTAAAAAATAAAGATCTGATCATTTTTGAAAGCTCAATATAATTCAGACATATTACTAGGGATCATGTAATTCAAATACATGAAGCCCAATATATTACAACCCTATGCAAATGCAAAAGGCCACATTACCATGGAATTAATTAACAGAAGACAAGTAAGTATGACAAAATGATACAAATATTAGCAAAATTGGATGGAAATGAAAAAGACAAGATATAAAGTTACTGAAAAAACATTAGCATTTTTTTTGTATTAAGATGATTAAAATATTTTTTATGATGTAAGCAATGATGTCATCTTTTTACTATTGAAGTAGTGATGTAATTATTTTTGTATTACTAGAGTAGTGATGTAAGTCATGTCATGAGGTTATTTATATAAAGAGCTAACGTGAAAACAACCAAGTTTTAACCAAAAGATCTTGAATTCTCTCTCATGTCTAGCTAAAAATTCTCTCTGATTTAAGATTTAATATTCATTTGATATCACTATTATAGAATATAATTTCTTCTAAGATCATAAAACCCAAAAATATACTTAAAAAAATTATATTTAAAAATATATTAATTTAAATTTTTTAATCTCTTATAATCTTTAGAGGATAGTTAGAATTAAAGATCTTTTCATTTCATTTGTATATACACAGTGAACAAAAGACCAAAGATCAAAAGCATTCGGTCACTATTAGTTCATTTTTTCTTTTCGATCAAAACAAAAAATCGAAACCTCTCCTTCACTTATCAACTTTTTCATTTTTTCCAAATTTAATCTCATGACTCCTATATTTGTTTTATTGTATCACGTTATATTTGAGTTTAATTTACCCATCGCTTTGAACATTTTCATGGTTGTCACATAATTATCTAATCGAATAAAAATTTCATTTAGATTCAAACATAATTTAGACATTATTTCATTTAAAAATTTTGTATAATTTTTTCTTAGTCTTTTCTTATTTTAAAATTTTAAAAAGCAAATGGATTAATGTGCTATTAGTATGAGTTTCACAAATGTAACAATAAGTCATGCGATGTCCACACAAGCACAAAAAGAATCCCCCAATTGTTGTTGTCCCCATGCAGTGAGTTGAGTCTTGATTTTTAGCCAAAATTATCGTTTAGACATAGTTAACGGATAATTTTGGCCAAAAACTCGTGGAATATCCATGGAGTTACTAACCCTTCTGCTCCTCCGACGACGAATATCCCTTCTGGGTTTTCATCAATGACTACTTTTCAACGCGGGTTTTACAGAACTAGCCAATCATCACTCCTCAATCAAGGGAAGTTGTGGTAGAACAAGAAGAAGAAGAATGGTCTGAAGTATATTTAACTGTAGGCAAATCTGTTGACAAAGCTGTTGCTTCACTTCAATGGGCTTGTAGGACATTTGGGAATTCAGAAATATGCATTCTTCATGTTCTTGAACCTTTTCCATAAATACCCACTTTGTGTATGTCACCTCTCTCTCTCTCCCTTTTTCTTAATGTTGGTGCTTTATTCGTGTTATAAAGATGATGTTTATACTTAGGGTGCCTTTGGTCCGGAGAAATTATGTTTTTTCTAAATAACGGTCGTGTCAGACTAGCTTTTGTGCACTCCACGGAATACCTGTCTAACTCCCACAAACCACAGGTAACAGGTTATCTATCAAGGCTAGGACAGGACAGATGAGAAGAAAATATCGAGCATCATTTTTATCTCTGTTGGGATTCAAACCTGACCCTCTTCATTGCCGAGAAATTATGTTTATACTTTGATGTTATTTCTTTAAAGATTGTTTTTGGATCATTTCTATATGTTTCTAGGTTATATATATGTATATGTATTTTTTTATAACCGTGGTGTCCAAGCCAACTTTCATGCACCTGGACTAAATGCACGTGATATCTGTCACCTTCCACTAGTAACACAGTACTAGGTAGCTTTGTTCACCAAAGCTAAAACAAATGGAAAGAATCACCTAGACCTAGCAGCTCTATTACCCACTTCATTGATCACTAGGCCACACCCTTGGGTGCAAAGTTTCTAGGTTCAATATATAGATGATATATCATGATTATAAATTTAGCTTCTTTTTAATGAATTTTTTGTAATAAGTTGTCAAGTGGTTTTAAGGGATGTCTGATTACATTGAGTTGTGAAACTCTTTGTTCTTGGAAAATAAATTAATTTTCGACCAAAAACGAATGAGTAAGATTTCCCTCTCAACTATCTTAACTTTAAATCCATATCACTTCCTTAAGTTAACTTGTAGCTACTGTTTCCAATACTCATAAATTTTTACGGAATATTAGCCGTTCTACAATTACCATATGTGATCTATTTTGGCAACACTGATAATAGAAACTGATAGTTTGCTAAACATTTTCCTCCCCACCAAAGCGCGACTTTTTAAAACATTTTTCACCGTAAGGAACACATTTAGACTAGAAAACTTTATAAGAACTTTTGACGACCTACAGTCATGTGTTCATACTTCTGATTTTTATGCAGTAGGAAGATGCCAGCTACTCAAGTTAATGCAGAAGTGGTATCTGAATTTCGAAATGCGGAAAGAGAAGTGGCCAAGAAATTTCTTGCTCGTTATTTGAGTGTATGCTGCAAATCAAAGGTATCGTTTGTCACTAAATGGTTGGTATGGAATGTTTTGATGCTTATTCTCCAGGAACACGGTCCTGTTTATAGCATAAGTTGCAATCATTTTTGTAAAACTGGGTTTCAGTATATTCATTTTGTGGATTATATTTAAAAAAGAGAAAGACCATACTAGTAACCACATGACCATTTTACTCAATGATGCAGAGCTGTTAATGCTTTAATGTCCTTGATCAAAGAGAATTATGATGTTGAATTGTGATTTTTTATGTTATGTATTGCTCTTTCTCCATTTCCTTCCTCTCAATGTGTAGAATAATTCGATGGCTAGGCCGCTAGATTGCGGATTGTTAATATGCTTAACTAATTTGCTTTAGAAGTGCAGTCTATTCTCACTAAGGGTGGTTTGGTAGTAAGGACAAAACAACGACGACGACGACAACATTTCCCACTATAATCTCACAAGTGGCGTCTGGGGAGGGGGAGGGTGGTGTGTACACACTCCTACCAACTACCTTGTTAAGGTAGAGAGTTTGTTCCTTATAAACCCTTGGCTCAAGTAAAACATATTTCTTTCAACATAGTTCAAATTCCAATGGAGACAAAAAACCCAAGTGATTCTTCCCCATTGTCCTAGCTTTAATGGATAGAATTGCCTGGTATCTGTTCCTGATGGGAGGTGGCAGATGTCCGTTGAATTTAGTCGAGGTGTATAAAGCTGGTCTGGACACCAAGTTTATCAAAAAAATAAAAACATTTAGTGTTGAAAGAAAATACAGTAATGAAGAACTCATGCTTAAAATAAAGTAGAAGAGAACAATAGCAATAACAAATAATAAAGTAACAGAAGCAAAAGAAACAACAACTAATAATAGAATCGACGGATAAGATAGTAGCAGAGTAATAGGGTGTATACGAATAGTACTGAATATGATGTCCATCTAAGGGTGTTGCCTAGTGGTCAATGAAGCGGGTTAAAGAACCATAAGGCCAAAGGTCTCATGTTCAAGTTCAAATCCCAATCCCAGCAGAGACAAAAAAAACTAGGTGATTCTTCTCATTTGTTCTAGCCTTGATGGACATAGTTATCTGATACCTGTTGCTGGTGAGAGGTGATAGGTATCCCGTGAATTTAGTCGAGGTGCGCAAAAGCTGGCCGGACACCACGGTCATCAAAAGAAAGTACCGCATATGATGTATTAATAATGCTGGAATTAGTTATGATGACATTATTTTTTATTGATTTTTGGTTATTGTATTAAATGAATAGAGTGTATTGAAAGGAATAATATCGAATATGGTGTATTAGAATAGGAATAATATCCCTCATTGTTAATGCTATAGTTTACTAAGTATGAGAATAGATCCCTCATTGTTAATGCTATAGTTTACTATGTATGAGAATAGTACCGAATAGAGTGTTTTATTAATTATACATAGGTTGGAAACATTATTAAACAGAATATTAAATAATACCAAAGCTAATACATGTATTATTTTCTATAATACATCCTACCAAATGACCTCTCAGTGACCTTTGCTACTCTGAAACGTTAGAACTGTTGTTTTAGTGGGCTTACTTATTTTGTTCTGATTTGCATAGACTGATAGAACTTTACAGGGCTGAGTATCTGAACGCAACATCTTTAAATATTCTAAGTTCGATGAGCTAGGTTGGACTATTTCCTTTTATGATTCTTATGTGGTGTTAATGATCACTCATGCTGCTTAGAAACTTCAAATCTTAAATGGTAAAATTGCTTATTCTTTATCATTAAAAGCTGACAGAGGATTTCTATGTAGTTTTTGCTTCAAAATGATTTGTAGGAGATGTCAACAACTCATTTTGGTTCAGAAAATTTGGGATGGGCTTATTTCGAGGCTCGGGTTTGTCTGTGTATTTTTGGGATTTTTTCTGAGTTAATAGAATGATTTTCAATTAGTCAAATGGGACCACAATCAGATATCTTACTTTTAAATAGTTCTTTTAATGCGACATTAGAGTCTTTTCTACAAGCATTAACTCAATTAACGGTTTTGATTAATTTCCCAAGCAAATGCCGAGAATCAGCAAAAGGTTGAAATGGCATTCCAGAGAGGATACTTTTCCATGCTTTCCACCTGAAATTCTGTGTCTTATGGTACCAAGTGTGACTACCTTCTTTGACTACTTCCATTTTCGGTTTCTCTTATTGCCTCTTCTACTCTTTCCTCTCTCTCTCACTCCTTTTCCGCTCTTCACCACAGTTCCTTCTCCCTCCTAACTTTTACCATCCCTTTAGTAACCGTAGAAACTTAAGCACCATTATAAATCTCCACCATTTTCAGTCGATCATGACTGTATCACATGTTTATCCTGAATTGACTATTTTATCCTGCTGAAGTATTGAGGGGTTAAAGAGAATGTCATGTTACGGTTCTTGTTGTTTGCTAGGTTGTACAAAAGAGAAATGTCATTGTTGAAGGCTATTTGTTTTCGCTCTCCTCTTTTTCCTTTTCCTTTTTTCATTTTGAAGAGTGCACGTGAATTGTTCAAATTGAATACACTGAACGTGGACATGAAAATGAACAGATTTTAAAAAGCCCTGGAAATGCTCTGCCTGGATCCTTTTGACATCAGAATGCAATGGGGATCCCTCTCTCTCTCTCTCTAGACATAAGCTTTCCAAGACCTGGGTGAAAAAATATTGAGCAATCTAGAGAAATTAAGACAGAAATGGTTTTTCTTTCCCATTTCTTACTGTAGCCATTCTAAAAGATTTTTTTTTTTCTTCTGATGATCAGAACTATACCATTTGTCTGGAACAAAGAATGTAGTGAGCTCCGTGAGGAAAAGAAGATTGATAGCTAACAAATTTATTCTCCTTTTCTAGATGTCAAAGAAACCCAGAGGAAGTGAAACCATCAGTAAAAGGTGACGTGGTTGTGAAGAAATTCCTATTCAAAAGAAAAAAAAGATGAGAATGTGATAAAAGTTGACGAAAAAGCTGTTGAGCTCCAGACTATCCATCTCAGGCACCTTGTGTCTGAATTTTCTGTTTGTCCAGATCACTCCCCTTTTCTTGAAGTATTCTCTTCTCCATTTGCCGTCTCTATACACCCAATCCCTAAAAATCTACTCGTTTTATCTACACCTGCCCCCTTGCGCCTCTTTCTCATTCGAGTAATAGGGAAACACTCAAGCTATCAATGAGTTGATAAGAGTGAACTCTACAAAACCATTGATTTATTCCATGTCACTGCATGCTATACTTTTTTATTTTATTTTTTGTGACTGGGGTATCGTAGGGCCAAACTCGTGCACACCTCGATTATTCCACCTGCTACCTGCTATTTCCCACCAACATAGGATTGGGTAACTTAGCCCACCAAGGTTTGGGTAGATGGGTAGAAATTACCTAGTGATTTTTTTTTGTCTCCTTCGGATTTGAGCTTATTACTGTGTGCTATACTTGATAGCTTAAACGGGTATGAACCCCCCAAAATATTTGTTTCTAATATCTTCTACCACATCCAAAATAAAGACTAGAAGTCCTTTTGTCTAAATTAATTTTTAATTACTTTCCTTGCTCACTACATCTTGACCAATGTTTGTATTACAACTGTTTTAGTATCTAGTTGATGACAGTGTTGTCAAAGGCTCTTATCCCTGAAGTGAGGCTCAAAACTCATTTAGTGCTTTGCCTCACTTAGTTTGTTCTTTAGTGTCGTCATTAAGGTTCTAAGGGATACTTTTTGTTGCATCAAGCCTCTTATGAAAAGTCAACACTAACCAATTGATATTTCACTTTGTTGTAACTTTTTCTGATCTCCTTGTTCATATGTTTGTCATTCATGCTTATAATTATTAGTCTTGGACTACACATATATTTGTACCTTAGAGCTTCTTTGCGATTTTTTCTTTTGATAACACTGGTTTTTGGTCTGTGCCTAGATTTGACCTGCTATTGCTACTATATGACATGCTGGAATATGTCTAGATTTTTGCAACCTCTGTGACAGTAGTACTTTCACAATATCATTCGTATGCAATTAAAATCTAGTGTTTCACAGTATCATGATCTATGTATTGTAAAAATCCCGCTTTTCTTTTCAAAAGTAATGATGAGTATTTTCCTTGTATCATGTTATCAATGCAGTCACTTATTGAAGATGTGATACTCTTTTCAGGTTAAAGCAAGTGTTGCTATAGTTGAATCAGATAAAATCCTGAAAGGAATTCTGGGTTTTGTCAACAAACATAACATCAGTAAGCTTTTAATTGGGGCTATACCGGAGTAGGTATTCAACTTTTAATCATTTAGTTTACTTTCAAGTGTGATTAAATTGTTTGAAATGTTGTAGATTATGGTTGCACTTGCGAATCCTGGATTATGTTAAATGATTCAAGTTTTTGACAATTTTTGAGGAGCTTGGTCTTTTTGGAAAGACTTCTGGACATGAGAACTTATAAATCCTTTTCATAAACTTGTTTGCTCTTGCAAGTCATTTTATTTGCCGAAACCAGATTTTTCGTGTCAGAGGGACCAGAATTGACCACAAACTGAAATGACCAAGTTGCTATTTTAATGTCCTGCAATCTCTAGTTTCTGGAAAGTGAGGTTGCTTGAGTTGTAAGAGTTTTTCACCTCCTACCTAGATTTTGCAGTTTGTATCACTGAGAGAGCAGTATTGGAAAGAGCTACTGTTGACTCCCAGACAGGGAAATTTTTTTTTTTGGGGGGGGAGTGGGGGTGGGGTTTGGTTTATGTGTTGTAGTAACTTGATGTCATTTTTCCTGACTACCTAATTAGCAAGAACATTAGGTTTTTTGTTTGTCCCATGCTATTTTGCTCCGACTCTTCAAAAATAGAAAAAATGGTAGTGTATTTTTGGAAGATTCGACTTGGTGGCGGCAGTAATTTTTAGAGAGTCTGAGCAACATAGGTGCCTGGATCAGTTTGCTTGCATTTCAACTAATCCACTTTTACTTGTTCTTCCCACCAACACAAGCATCAGTTAATCTTTTCATCAAAACTTTATGGGTGTGAACAAATTGCGTAGTGTAGTGAAATTGCTAGCCAAAAGCACTAGTAGGCTGGTTAAAACTTTCACTGTTGGAGAACTGCGCACAGTTGTGAAATTATAAGGTCTTGAGATCCGTAGAGGTTGTATTTTCCTGCAGAATGGGGAATTTCATAATACAGCCTATATCTTGCTTCACTTGTTTTACTAAGATGACAACAATAACAGCGCGTCTACCACAAACTAGTGGCTTGGGTTATGTGAATCCTCTATCCATCTGTTATATTTGGGACCATTTCATTCCAACACATAATAATTTCGTCTTTTGCAAAAATCAGTAGTTCTCTTGACCTAGTTCTTTAAAATCTCACTTATTTTTACACTAACATACAAATATGTTAACAAATATGAAAGGATTCTTAATGCTAGGCCTAATGTAAGAATAACAACATGAAAGAGCCTTAATCCAAGCTAGTTAATTTGTCTAGATGAATCTTTTTGTTCCTTCTTCTTTTTTGCTTCACCTGTATTGATGAACAGTATATTTGCATTTTTCTGAATTTTCATCAAATAGGACTTGTCCTTTCTGTTCAAGTTTACCAGTTACATACAGTTGTGTGAAGGTTAAGATTAGTTCCAGGAAAGAAAGTTATGCTGCCTCAAATTTCCCTTCATTCTGTGAAATATTCTTTGTTTACAAAGGAAGCTTAATCTGGAGTAGACAGCCACCTGAATGCTCAAGCTTCATTACACTTATTTCTCCTAATACTGGAGCAGTGGCAGTTGATGCACACGGTTTAAGATCTCAGTCTCTAAAATCTTGCAACAACGAGTTTATCCACTTTCCAGAACGCGTTTGGTCAAGCTCATCTAGAGACCTGCTGTTATCTGGGATAAAAAGTCTTCTTGAAGAGGGGATTTCATTAGAAACTGATTTACAGTTCAGGAACTTCTCTTCTACCAGCAGAAGCAACCTGATCAGTGTTCCTAGATTATCTATTTCAACAAGCTCTACCCCTGATAGCAGCTGTGCTTCTTCTGCTGAACAAATGGCTTCCCCTGATGAGAAGATGGAAAATTTATACAAACAGCTGGCAGAGGTCAGCACAGAATTTGAATCATCAAGGCCTGAAACTTTTGCAGAGATTCTTAAGCGCAAAAAACTGGAAGCTGAAGTGGAGGAAGCCATCAGAAAGGTAAACCTCGTGTTTCTGTATTCCAATTGAGGTGGTCTTATTCTTACTGCTCTATAGATCACTCCATACTTAAATCTTTGAGGAAGAACTACATTGATGAATGGACAATGGTAAAATTTGGATGCTGGGTGGATATCACAGATATGGAGGCCTATGAAGCTAATTTACTCATTACGTTTCTTATATTATGCTTCACATTCATATATGGACCAAAGCTACCATGTCTAATGTAGCAGTAGATACAATATGGGCTTACCCAAGCTAAAATTGTGAAGTTGCGTTCCGTCCAGCACTACAGCACTTTAGAACTAATATACTGTGTTTGCGACCAAGTAATTGCTACTGCATGAATCTGTGTGTCAGAGTAGTCATCCCTAGATGTATTATGCATTCTTAAATACAACAGAAAGTTATGCAACATATATAACATACTGCGATAACTGCCAGTATAAGAGGATTGTTATGTGGATAGTAATGTAATTTCTCATATTTGCAATAGCTATAATGGACTGAAAACACTAATTGGTGAACTATTACTTATATACTATTGAAGCATCTTTTATTTTATTTTATAAGAAGTGAAGCTTCCTTCCTAGGCTCCGAAATTTAGAAATTTTGCTTTGTTATAGGTAAAAGCATTTGAAGCTGCTCATGCACATGAAGCTGAACTGAGGAAGGAAGCTGAGGATGCTCTAGAAACTAGATTGCTGGAAAAAGACTTGAAGTAGAGAAAGGAGATAATTTATGAGCTGCGCAAGGCCATGAGAAATATAGCCCTCCTGGATATTCGTCCACAGGAGGCCAATCGGCGGCGTGGAGAGTTCGCTGAAGAATTTTCATTGATTTAATCCTCCTCAGCAACTCTCCGGCAGGAGAAACAGAAACTTCAGCAGGAAATTATTGAAGCCATGACTGGATTAATTCATGGAAGAATCGTGGAAAGGATGGAGGAGTAAGTGCAAATGACTTGACTGAGTGCTCTGTATCATTTGAGTTGGTTGAGTTTTCACTCTCCGATTTGCAGATAGCAACATGCAATTTTTCTGAGAGCTTCAGGATTGGTCACAGAGGGTATGCTGATGTGTTTAAAGGAGAACTCTCAGATAAAACTGTAGCCATTAAACAGTTGCATCCACATAACATGCAACAACAGTTTTTGAACAGGTCAACATCTCCCTTAGATTCACCTGCATGGATTGCAAATTGCATTTAGATAGGATCTGGATTCGGCTCCAAGTTTCTTCACTTGAGAGTTCCCTTCGGCATATAAAACAACTGGTCTAAAATGTCTAGCATGTAATTTTCCTTAGTATTGTCCAATTCAAGTGCATATACCTTTCCTTGTGCTCAGTTTGGTTTTTCATCATAAGAAGTGAATCTCATAATTTTCTCTGCCAACAAATTTTTTTTTTTTTTTTATTTATGTGCTTGCTCATATGATTAACTTCTTACTTGCAGGTGGAAATCTATCTAAGTTACATCATCCTCATCTGGTCACTTTACTGGGTGTATGTCCAGAAGCTTGGTGCCTTGTTTATGAATATTTTCCTGGCTTGAGCCTCCAAGACCGCCTTTTTGGCAGGAAAAAATTAGTCCCATAAATTGGAAGATGCGAGCACGAATTCTTGCTGAAATTGCAAGTGCACTTATGCTTTTACTTATGTTTTAACCCTCTTCCTACCTGAAAAAATTGTACATGGGGATCTTAAGCCTGAGAATGTGCTCCTTGATTCCATAGGCAGCTGTAAAGTATGTGATGTCGGGATGTCTGGGCTGATTCCAAAGCAAGCCCTACGATACCCAAGCTCTGATCGTCTTAGTGAAGCAAATGGTCTCTTCTCCTACACTGATCCTGAATTTCATGTAACTGTGGTTCTGACACCTAAATCGGACATTTATGCACTTGGACTTATTATCCTTCAAATGCTCACTGGAAGAACTCTAGCAGGACTAGTGAGTGAAGTACGCAGGGCAGTCTCATGTGCACAGTTAAGAGTCTCTTTTGGATTCATCTGCTGGAGAATGGTCTACATTTGCGTCTAGGAGGTTAGCAGAACTGGCATTGCAATGCTGTGAAGTAAACAGTAGGGATAGGCCTGAGCTTACACCGGCTCTTGTAATGGAGCTAGAGAACTTGAATGAGTTGGAAGAGCGATCAGTGCCCTCCTTTTTCCTATGTCCAATTCGCCAGGTAAGTTATGCTCCTATCAATCGTTCGAACTCTTATGGTCCTCTAGGACGCAGGACAGGAAGACGTAATTTTAGGGGATTAAATTACCTAATCTGAATGTAAAATGTATAAGATAGTAGCTGTTCCAGTTGCATGGCGTCATAGGATTCTGTCATTTTTATAATTTATGCCCAAGATTGATCACTTCTTAACTTAAAGCTGATCCATATAGTGTGCTGTGTTTGTATTTTTCATTCACTCTGATTTGCAGTTAAAAACAGTTTCTCGGGGTTTTCATGTTTGCAGCTCAATGATCACATCATTATGAATTTATTTCAGGACATAATGCATGACCCTCAGGTTGCTGCAGACGGATTCACATATGAAGGCGAGGCCATTCAAGGATGGGTGGAGAGTGGTCATGATACTTCTCCAGTGACGAATTTGAATCTAAGCCATTTGGAGCTAACTCCCAACCATGCCCTTCTGACTTGTTATCAAGGATTGGCTCTGCAACTTTAAATCTTCTCATAGTAGTAACAGAGTGTAAATTGATATGTATGTATTCGAGGAGCCTAGGATACAAAAGGTAACCTAGATCTAGCGTAGCAAATACAAGGAAGCAACCGCATCTCATAGATCTCTAATACACCAAAATGTTAAGACACTGTTGATAACAGTAGAGGAGAACATTGAAATTGTCTCGGAGATGATGTAGTAATAAATTTGAGACTGATGTTTGTGCTCTTACCTATCCCAATTTTTCTTTTGCTAAGCCCATAATAAAAAGCCCACTTTCTTACGATTACGAGGTTTCTTCGAATATGAAATCCAATCTTGAAAATACACTTGTTTTTTCCCATTGCAGCCTCTACATGATTAGATTGACCAGTTGGCAGAGTAGAAGTTGAATCCTGATCTTAGGAACTCGGATTCTGATTTCTTGATATCGCAGTGATGTTTCAGTGCACATTGAAGTAATAAGATTATTGAATCATCAAAACTAATTCGATATATCTTTTTTACTTTTTAGTCATAGTCTTTGTGAACCCATACGACTTTCATTCTTCCATTTCTTGTTCTTGGTTCGAACTGTTAGTTGAATTATTTCTTGATTTCGTTGTGCAGCTTGGATCAGCTTTTCTAACTCTCTTTAAAAGAGACTACATTCAAATTCACTTACCCTAGAACCTGCTTTTGATTGGTGTTGATCTAGAATCAACTATTCCTATTTTGTTTTAAACTCTCGACAGAGTTGTTTCATTCGCAGTTTCCTGATATGCTAAATGTTGCTGAAGGTAGAAGCAACAAGAATTGCAATTTGTTGACAGAGCTATTGGGATAATAACAAATATAATTCTCATCTGGAGTATGTAAACGATTGATTTGGCAGTTGCATTTCCAAGTGAGAAAAGCCCAGTTGGCCATTATTAAGAGGATGTATTGTGAATATAAGACATCCCTTTTGCCTCTCATTTTTCTTTTGCAATTTTAGTTCTGACCAGGTGTAGCAGAAGAAATACAATAGGATTACTAAGGGGTGTATTAGGGTGGTTGAGACCCTCCACCTTTAACCAGAAGTACACCGCCTGACAACTTCTTGGGGTAGAAAGCAATATCCCATTTAGTGTGCTTATAGGATTAGCGGAGTGGGCTTCAGATTCCATTTGGTTAAACCAAAAAGAACAAAAGAAAAGCAATATGCTAGGAAATATTAGCATCGTTAGTAGCATTGTTTGTTCGCCTCTAATCAGGAAAAGAAGTACAATTTGGGTACTAAGCTCTTCCAAGAAAGTGGCAGTTATTCCATGATACTGAAATGGATGTACAGTTGCATTTCTGCATTGCTTTACCTTGTAGGTAAAACAGAAGCTGAAAACAGATATTAGTAGTATTAAGCCTATAAGGAAACAACCAATTAGGTATTCTTAGCTCTATACATCAATCTTTGGGAAAACGACACAACTGCTCCTGAGATAGACGAACGCGTAAAACAACTATTCAACATACATACTCTACACGTTTCTATTCGCATGCTTGGAGGAGTTGATCTCCAGAAGAAAGCAGGGAGACTGATGTTAATCGACCAGTTTCACTGAAGGGGTGATCTTCTTCTGAGGAAAATCCCATTCTTGGTTCTGCTTTCTGTTCATCCAAAAGTCCTTTTGATTCTCCTTTGAAATCCCACTTATGCATTTCCTCACTTGGAGCCATGTTCTCTCTGAAACTAATACAAGAAATCCCAGAAACTAAGTTCTCATCATGCAATTTCTCACTTGCTTGCTGTTCATCATCTTCATTTCCATGTTGATTGAACTGAGAATTAGACCTTCCATAAGGTTTAGTTGCTGATTCTTCCAAAATTCCTCCCCCTGAACTACTAGTACTCCTAATGTTGAAGCTCCCAAAACCTTCAATCCCTCTTGATATCCTCCTGGATTTGTTCCTCTCTTCTTTGAGAAGTTGCACATCTTCTAGCAGCTGCAATATCTTCTCAGCTTTCTTCCTAACATTTAGCCCCCAGTTGAATCTGCATACATCATTCAAAGTACCTTAACCTCTAAAATGATTTCATGGATGAACATTACTAACTCAGCTACACTAAGAATTGCTATATCCAATCCAAGAAAAGAAGACAAGTAAGCTACCACGTATGTATAGAATTGCCATGTAAATATATATACTATCAGCAAGTCATCTTACATAATATCTACGCGGCATCACTTAAACAAACAAAAAACTCAGTTTCTGACCCAACCTAATACCTGATGTCTTTCACCACGTGGAACATCATGGGTTTGTTTATTTTTTCTTAAAGTGGGCTAGAAAATGGATTATTGTTTGTTTTTACGTGATGACATGTAGATATTATGTAAGGTGAGTTGCTGAAGTACCAAAATATTTGAGTTTTTTGGACCGAATTAAGTATTTTCCGACTTCTAAAATTTCTGCTACATATTTGACTAATTGAGTTATTTTTCAATTATAACATACTCAATATGGCCCCATAAGTGGGATCTAGGGAGATGGTGTCCATGCAGCCTTATTGCTAGAGATAATGATTCAGAGTTGAGTTCTTTTCCCATTGTGAAAAATAGTCTGATGACTTTTCTACCATAAAAATTAACAATTGGATGATCATAATTAAATTAAATTTCTAATAGTGTTTACCCTTTCTCATCAATGAGTTGAAAGCTTCCCATTTCCCTGATAACATCTTTATCACTTTGGAATTCCTCTGCAACACTTTCAGGTCCATGAGTCAACAAGTGTTCCAGCACTATCAAAGCCTT
>JBDJHY010000008.1:5582852-5604768 GCA_039654485.1 Withania somnifera | reverse complement strand
CTTAGATATTTTATCCTGATACTCTCTAGTCCGTCATGATACCATCATAATGTATCTATATACTGACATGTTATCATGGAGGATTGTTTCAGTGCTTTAATTAAACAATCTTCATTCCTCCATGATAACTTCACAATCTATTGATATATTGGTGTGATATCTTCCTTCAAACACTTCTTTGTCTTCCATGATACCATCATACTATATATTAACTTGATATCGTGGAGAACTAAGTCAATCCTTCAGTAAGAGATTCATCAGTACATCATCACAATATATCTGTATATTTACTCGATATCATCCTTTAATGAGACATTCCTATAAGGTCTTTATAATACCACCATAATATATACTATGCTGACATGGTCTCATAAAGGAATGATTCCGCCCTTTTATGATGCATTCCTCAATATACCATCATAGTATATTTATATACGAGCGTGGTATCAGCTTTTAATAAGACATTTTTTATCCTTACATATCTATATACTGGCATGATAACCATTGAGGACTACTTCAAACCTTCAAATGAGTCATTCCCTAATCATCTATGATACAATCACACTATATACATAAACTCTCATTTTTCATTGACACCTACTTTAATCCTTAAGTGCGACCTCCTTGATACCGTCAAATTATATTTATATGTTGTCATGGTATCATTAAGGTTTCTTTCAGTACTTCTGTGAGACATCCATGATACTATCACAATATATCTATATACTTACATGATATCATGAAGGACTATTTCAGTCCTTCAATGAGATACTCATCAGTATACTGCCTTAATGTATCTATAAATTGAAATAATATCATTCTTCAATGAGATACTCCTTATGATACAAGTACAATATATCTATATATATGTGTATTGACATGACATCATAAAGGGATTACTTTTGTGCTTTTATGAGACACTCCTCAATATATTATTATAATATATCTATATACGAGCGTGGTATCATCATTCAGTAAGACCCACCTTATATATCTCTTTATATTTATGTACTGACATGATATCGTGGAGGAGCTTCATTCAAATAAGATATTACCTAGTCCTCTATGATACCAACACATCATACCTAGATAATATCATCTTATCTTGATAATTGCTTCTGTTCTTCAATGAGACCTCCATGATACCATCAAATTATATCTATATACATGTATGGTATCATTGAGGTTTACTTCAATACGTCTATGATACCTCTATTATACTATAATAAGATGTTTATATACTAACATGATATTATAAGTGACCTTCTCATAGACACTCCTCAATGTACCATTATAGTATAACTACATATGAGTGTGGTATTATCTTTCAGTACGACACTGTTCATCCCCCCATATTTACATACTGATATAGTATCATAGAGAACTGTTTTAGTCCTTCAAACGAGACATTCACTAATCTTCTATGATAACAGCATGTTTATATACTATCATCTTATTACCGATGCTTGCTCCAGTCTTTCAGTGAAGCTTCTATGATATCATCAAAGTCTCTTCATATACTGTCATGGTATTATTGAGGTTTGCTTTACTACATATGTAAGACCTTCATAATATCATCACAATATATCTATATACTTGCATGGTATCATGGATGATTACTTCAGTCTTTAAATGAGATACTCATTATTATACTGGTACGAATTATTTATATATTTACATAGTATCATCCTTCAACGAGACAATTATCAGCCCTCCATAATACCATCACAATATATTTATATATTGACATGATATCATGGAGGACTACCTAATCCTTCAAATAAGACACTCCTTAGATCTCCATGATATTATCACAATATCTCTATATACTGTTATGGTATCATAGAGATTTGCTTAAGTCCTTAATGAACCTTTATGATACCATCACATTATATTTATATACTAACATGATAATGAACCTTTATGATACTATCACATTATAGTTATATACTAACATGGTATCATTGTAATCTAATTATTTAATTATTTTATTCTTATTAATTTAAAATTATTTAGTTAATATTTTTATTTTTGTATTTTTTTAATTTGATATCAATTTAGGAAGGTAATTTTTGTTATTCAACATTTCTATATTCTTATTAGTCTACAGTTAATAGGGTAATTTTCATCTTTATATTTTATATTTATCTTTGAATATAGAAACTTAAAAAAAAGGAGAAAACTTTAAGTGCCCGTTTGACTTTACTTGAAAAATAGTTTATAAAAAGTATTTTTTTTAGAAGTTAATTTTTAACAATTTTTAAGTTAAAAAATGAGAAGTAAATGGTAACCTATTTTTAGTTTTTTATAAGTTAATTTTAATTTTTATAAAATTATTTTTAAAATATTTAAATATTTTTAAAAATTAAAAACTATTTAAAAATTAATTTTAATCAATTTATAATCAAAACCAAATGAACGCCAACTAAAGAAATCCAAAGAATTAATAATCAAATTGTTACGCATAATGGAATACACAGGCCAAAAAGCATGACTGATTTTTTTTTTTTTTTTTTGTTTTAAAAAGGAAAACTAAAACGACAAAATAAACAAAAGACAAAAACAAAAAACAAAAACAAATGAAAGCTAAAACTTAAAGTGATAGCTAAGAATCATGAACAAGGGGGCGATGCGGGTAATTACCTTTTTTTCAGTTTTTTATTTGATATTTAAATTAAATTTTGATTATTTTAAATTTATATTGAATAAATAAATGTATTAATAAAAAACATTCTCTATTAATAACTTTTTTTATATTTAAATTTTTTAATTAAAAACGAAGCAGCCCTATCCGCTGCTTGACAACTTTTTGTGGTGCGGGTAACTACTTTCTGCCGAATGGGCATTGAATATAATTACTTTAAATAGGGTCAAATATTTTGATTTTAGGGATAATAATACGTGGATATAAATTAGTAATAATTAATAAAAAATTTCAGCAGAAGCAAGGTGGGTGACCCGCAAACACATAAGAAGAAAGTATAAAATGATTTAGCAATCAATATACAAGGCAGAGAAAACGAACCCGGAAATGATTCAGAGGAACACGCGCCACCACGAACTGTACGGGTGGCGCGTGTCATCCATTCGCTTCCTACCAAAACGAATGGAAGATGTTGTTTTTATTTCAATAGGTGAAAAGAGCTTTCCCGTGCAATAAAGCTCCCATGTGGGAATCTGGGTATTTCAATAGGTAAGCGATGCATAAATACAACTTATGGAAAAGATTAACTCCTTAGGAAACAATAACTAATATTATAAGTGTTGGTATTTAATAACTAAGGAGTAAATGCATAAATTATTTATTGAAGTAAAAAATAAAGATGAACAAAGGGAGTAGTAATGCATAAATACATTACTAAGATTTAAGTCTATATAGATAGTGGCCAAATACTTTTAAGTTGAGTGACTATTTAGGCATTCAACTCTAGCTCTGTGGAGCTGAGTATGTCAAGTTCAAAAGAAAGGGAAGAAAATTTGAAAATTGAAGGGACTTTTGACTGTTATATCAGCCTTACCTTGCATTGCTGCAAAACCGTGCATAGCAGGAGTTTTAGTGCACTGAAATGTTTTTTTTATTCATTTTTTAAAATTTAATCATGATTTGGAGGAGTTATCTTTATTGATTTGCTTATTGTTATTATGAGTTGCTGAAGTAAATGAGAGACGAATGAAGTATATAAATGAAGTCTGTAGTTTTATTAAACTCTCACTTGTAGGTAGCTGTGTGTTCCTGTATTTGTTCAACTTCGACAAACATGTTTATTTGGGAGATTTGTGTTACTGTAAATCTCACTACTTAAAGGATTCAGCTATATTCAATCTGCAAATATCGATATAGTATATTTTCAGGTTTCTTGATATTCTTCATGTTCCGCTGTGCTTTCTTCACTTCACTGGCCTAGAAGAAATTTTAAGTTTGCTTGACAGAATTTAAGACATAATCTAATGCTACAAATAGAGAAATAATTTAATGAAGGGTATGCTATATAAAGGAACAAATAAGTTAAGTGGAGAAGGGTAGTGAGGCATGCCTATTGTGAGTTTCAAACCGTGTGCTTGCAGACCCTCGGGGATTTCTTGGTTAAAAAAATAAAAATAAAGGAGGAATAACATGCTGTGATTTTTTTTTCCGTTTGAACCTACATGAAAAAAAACGCGACGTTGTAGTTCAGATTAATAGTGTACAAATATTAACATATATGACCTGTGTTTAAGTGTCTAAACCACTTTCTAACTGTAATTATAACAAAGAATTCCTTGAAGCTTCTTGATTTGAGCATAGTTGAATGTCCCATTACATGCATATATAGATGTCAGTGATAGGTGGATGCAGCTTTAGTAATCATACTGGCTCTAGTATTTATAATTTCCCTGATGCTCAATTCTTTGCTGCAGTGTCTCTCTTGTTCAAATGTCAGATCTTTAGAATTTGATAAAATGGACAGCTTCATCTTAGAGCATGTGTTATTTGTTGGTTTAGTAAGAGAAGAAGGATGAGAAAATTAATTAAATTTTCTGTAGTTTGAACTTCTGTTGGTGTTTGGCCTTGTAAATTGCTTCTTGTTAAATCTTATGACCTTCTTTATTGTTTGATAAATATATTTCAGAATTTGAATAACCATTTTCTTCCTTTTCGAGTTGCTGCTAAGTCGTGGAATTATCTTGTTACTGGATTGGTAATCTAAATGGATATATTTTTTTCGTTGTTGGCAGAACACACTATACCTCGTAGTCTCTATTTTCTTCCCAACACTTCAGGAATTTGTAGTTTTTATTTCTCTTCAGATAATTGATCTGGATTTCTATGCTTTCTCTGTGTTCCATTCCGGTGGTTTCTCTAAAGTTACTCTTTATTTGGCCATACAGAGATAGGCCTGACAGGTACCAAGCTAGGCTGTGGTGAAGGTGGCTGTGGGGCGTGCACTGTCATGGTTTCTTATTTTGATCAGAATTTGAAGAAATGCGTGTGAGTCTCTTTTCATCTATGTCTCTAAGTCTGTGTTATTCCTTCTTTTGGGCGTGGGCCTCGGTGTATGCATGACTACATGGGTAGCAATGATTTCTGCAACTGCGTTCTTGAAAAACAAATAAAGCTTTCTTGTTTCTCATGAACAAACCCCCTTTCGATAAGAAAACACCCACCACCATTAAAAGAGGCCTCAACTACCAAAACTTGAATTATGCGCAACATATTTAGTCTTCATCTCTGTATTGTCTATGGACTATTTTCTTGGTCTTGAGCCGACAACCTCTCTACCTCACTTTTGAGGTAGTCGTATGGGCTGCGTACACTCTACCCTCCCAAATCCCACTTGTGGGAATATACTGGGTATTATTGTTGTTGTATTATATTTAGTCTTCATCTAGGATAGTCTTTGATACCCATTTTCTTAATATCCTTGGCATTTGGGCTAACTTGCCACACATCAACTAATTTCACTAGGTACCTGCTACCTTCCACCAACACATGTATCTAGCAACTCTGTCCACTAAGGCTTGAACAAATGGCAAGCAATCATCTAAATGCTTTTTGTCAACGTTGGGATTTGAAATTGAGATTCCATGATTTTCAATCCACTTTATTAACCACTAGGCCATATCCCTGGGTGCTAACCTTGATACCTTTTCTTACTCTGCAAGAAGTTCCTCTTGGGGAATGGAATCCGAACCTACGTGATTGTAGTTGACTTAGAGAGTAAGGGAAACTAGTGGAGAATATGGATAGTGAAGAGATAAAAAAACAAAATGATAATACTATTATTTGCAATAATTTGGTTAACGTGTTAAGTCTTCTTGATTTGATTGGCCCAGGGTGCATCTCTTCAATTGAGTTAGTATATGACCAACACAAAATTTTCCAGAAATCATATTCGGCTTCTCATGTTATAATTTCTCTATAGGCACCATGCAATAAATGCGTGCTTGGCTCCTCTATATTCTGTGGAAGGCATGCATGTCATCACAGTGGAGGGAATCGGGAACAACAAAACTGGATTACATCCAATTCAGGTAACTTAATTGGTTTCACATGTCCCCTGTTTTTCTTCTACATTATTATTGATGGAAACATTTCCTTATACAACTTTCTTCCGACTCTTCTGTTTTGTCCGCTACGTTCTAAAGGAATCATTGGCTCGCAAGCATGGTTCACAATGTGGATTCTGCACTCCTGGTTTCGTGATGTCCATGTATGCATTGCTACGATCATCTAAAGAACCACCTACAGAAGACCAAATTAAAGAAAACCTTGCAGGAAATTTATGTCGATGTACTGGTTATAGGCCAATTATTGACGCATTTCGCGTATTCGCAAAAACTAACAATGCATTATACACCAACACATCTTTACAAGGCATTAGTACTGGTGAGTTTATCTGTCCTTCAACAGGTAAGCCTTGTTCATGTGGGCCGAATGCTGGAAGTAGTGAAGAAACCATCAAGGAAAATTTAAGTAATTGCTGTGACTGGAAGCCATCTCACAATGAGACTGATGGAACCATGTACACCAGCAAAGAACTTATTTTCCCTCCTGAACTTCTATTAAGGAAATTGACTTATTTAAGCTTGAGGGGATCACATGGATTAAAGTGGTACAGGCCTTTAAAAGTTCAACATGTATTGGATCTAAAAGAAAGATTTCCAGATGCCAGGTTAGTTGTTGGAAATACAGTGGTGGGAATTGAAGTCAGGCTTAAAAGAATTCACTGTCCTGTATTAATATCTGTTGCACATGTTCCTGAACTTAACCATATAAGAGTTGAGGATTGCGGCTTAGAAATAGGTGCTGCAGTGAAATTGTCACAGCTTGCGGATGTATTAAAGAAGGTAAGAGACGAGCGTCCTGAGTATGAAACATCATCTTGTAGAGCTTTCATTGAGCAGATAAAGTGGATTGCTGGAACACAAATACGGAACATTGCATCGGTTGGTGGGAATATCTGCAGCGCAAGCCCATTATCAGATTTAAACCCTCTTTGGATAGCAGCAGGAGCTAAGTTTCATATGATTGACTGCAAAGGAAATGTCAGGACATGTTTGGCCAAAAATTTCTTCCAGGGCCACTGTAAAGTGGATCTCAGAAGTAGTGAAATTTTACTGTCAGTGTCATTGCCTTGGAATAGGCCATTCGAATTTGTGAAAGAATTTAAGCAATCTCATAGGAGAGATGACGATTCGGCCATCGTCAATGCTGGGATGCATGTCCGCCTTGAAGAGAAGCACAGGAAATGGGTTGTTTCGGATGCTTTGATTGTGTACGGTGGGGTCGCTCCATTTTCGTTTGCGGCATTAAAAACTAGTCATTTTTTAGTCGGGAAACATTGGAACAAGGAGCTGCTGCATGGTGCTTTGAAAATTTTGGGGGAGGAAATTGTGCTGAAGGAAGATGCACCTGGTGGGATGGTTGAATTTCGAAAATCATTAACGTATAGTTTCTTCTTCAAATTTTTCTTGTGGGTTTGTCATCAAATGGATGGACAACCATCATTTGATGAGAAAGTTCCAGCTTCACATATTTCAGCCGTAGATTCATCTGTTCGACCATTCGTTAGTTCAATTCAGGATTTTGAGATCAGGAAGCAAGGTACTTCTGTGGGTTCCCCCGAGGCTCATCTTTCCTCCAAGCTTCAGGTAGCAACATTCATAATATGAAAATTATGCTTTCTTATTGATGTGTATTCAAGTACTGTTTATATTTGGTATATAAAAAATGGAAGTAAGAAGTACATAAAATTCTAACTTGCATCTTACAGACAAGAAGAACATTTTTTCGTTTTTCCTTTTCTTAATAAGGTAAATCAGCTTTATTCATGTAGCATCTAGCAGATTCATACGTTTGCAAAAACAGTGTAGCATCCCACTTACATCGACAAAATTAAAGATGTCCCTAGCTGATAAAATCAGTGCAGTGTTCCTTTGTTGGTTGTTATATTTGTTTCATTATTTCCTCTTCTTTGTACCTGGATCTGCTGCAATTAGCCGGTTTCTTTTAGAAACAACCTCTTTATCTCCCCGAGGTAGTGGTAAGGTCTGCGTATGCTCTACCCTCCCCAGACCTCGCTTGTGGGTTTTCACTGGGTATGTTGTTGTTGACCGGTCGCCATTAAACTTATCCATTTTTTCATGGAATAGACTGTTTGGCCATGAAAATCCCAAACTCAGTTTTTGAAGTTTTATTTCAAATTCGAAAAACAACTTATAACCTATTTTCCAACTCACTTTTCACTTTTGAAGATGTATTTAAGTACATTCAAGCATGAACACTATTCTAACTATCTTTTACAAAAAGTATCAAACACAACTCCAACTCCATAAATTAAAAAAAAAAAGATATTGAATAATATTTGTAATCTATGGCTAAGGCCTTTAGTTTTCAAAAATTGTGTTTGGGTAGTGATTTCACGTTTTACTTTTTCCGCTTCATTTGTTTTCTTGCTTATGTAGGAGCATTTTTTAAGTGATAAACATCATTGGTTCACTTTAATATTCTCGGATCCGTTAAGTAAATGGATTATTTTATTCCTTTATTATAATTATCAATTACTTTAGGTCCCTTTATTGCTTCTAAGTTTTCTGTAGTATAGCTCTTTCTTCTGACAAGGGAACTTTAATCGTGATGTCTATAGTTTACGAAACTTTGAAATTGTTTGGCTATTCTTGAACTTGCGTTCTGATGAAATAGTAGTCCTCTATCTTCTATGTTTGTCTAAATCACCACTTAGTATTTTTGCTGGAAAACTTGAACATTTTCAGGTAGCTGGAGAGGCAGAATATACTGATGATGGGCCAATGCCACCCGATAGTTTGCATGCCGCTCTGGTATTGAGTGAAAAACCTCATGCTCGTATATGTTCAATAGATGATTCGAGTGCCAAGTCCTCTCCTGGATTTTCTGGAATCTTTTTGGCTAAAGACATTCCTGGTGACAACAAAATTGGAAATATTGTTGCTGATGAAGAAGCTTTTGCCACAGAGTTTGTCACTTGTGTGGGTCAGGTATGACATCATGCTCTGAGATGTTGTTTCCAAGATTAAATATATCTAGACCCTAATATAAGATTGATATTCTTGCTAAAGAAATGGACCTTGGGCATATTATTTTCTAGGTGAATACCATTCTTTTGTAGGTTATCGGAGTTGTTGTAGCTGATACGCATGAAAATGCAAAGCTTGCTGCTTCAAAGGTTCAAGTTGAGTATGAAGAGCTACCTGCAATTTTATCAATAGAGGATGCTATACAGGCTAACAGTTATCATGCTAACGCGGAAAGGCGTCTGAATAAGGGTGATGTTGAACAGTGTTTCCAATCAGGTCAATGTGACCATATTATAGAAGGAGAAGTTATTTTAGGTGGTCAGGAACATTTTTATTTGGAGCCTCAGGTCACTTTAATATGGACAGTGGATAGTGGCAACGAGGTGCACATGATTTCATCTACCCAGGTCTAGTCATTTTCTCAGGTTTCTCAAGTATATCTTGATTCATAGGACATTAACTGTGGTGTTGGGTTCTTTGTTTTATCTTTTTCCCACTCCTATGGTTTGCTTGGTTAGATGTGAGTTTTAATAATCCTTTTAAAAAGGTGATAATAAGCGAAAATGCTAGCCATTGGCCATTGCAATGACAGCCATTTCTTCTCCGTAAAGCTTCAATCCATTGATGGAAGTCAATTTCAGTTAATAAATTGCTTTTATTTCCAAAGAGCAGTAGGTGTTAATGTATGTTAAAAAACAAGAATATACCCTGCATGTTTTGTGTATTCTTGAAAGGCCCAGATGGCACAAATTTCACCACTATATGCATTTTTACATGCTTATTCTGTACTTCTATTCTTTACTTTTTGACATAAATTAAAAGATGCAAAACCTATCTTTAACTATAAAAAGCATAGCTCCCTGCTAAAGTTCTTCACTTTGCTCTGCATACTTTTGCTGTGCAGACTCACGTGTATATATGGGATCAATTATAATTATCTAAGTTTGGCTCAGATTAGGAATAGTCATGAGCATTCTCTTTGACTTCGATTTTAGTTAGTTCCGTAAGTTGGTTAAGAATTTTACAGATCATTATTATGCTGTAAGCCTGGTTTGGTTTGACATATGAATTAGGTTAAAACCAGCTTAAAATGCGACATCCCTGTAATTCTAATCTCTGCTGAAAATTTGGTGACAGAATCATTGTCTATTCTGCAGACTCCTCAGAAGCACCAGGAGTTTGTCTCTCACGTTCTTGGCCTTCCGATGTCAAAAGTGGTTTGCAAGACCAAAAGGATAGGTGGTGGATTTGGAGGCAAGGAGAGTAGATCTGCTTTCCTTGCTGCTGCAGCTGCTGTTCCATCATACCTGTTGGATCGTCCGGTGAAACTCATTCTGGACAGGGATATAGACATGTTGATAACTGGGAAGCGACACAGCTTTCTTGGAAAGTACAAGGTGAATAGTTAAGTTTGTGATCAATATGTACACAGCTAGAATCATTATATGTGATGTTCTGTAGCATGAAAATGTTTCTTAACTCATTCACTTCACTGGTATTAATTGCTCAAGTTTTTGTGGGAAACACATGATATCGTAGTTTAAATTTGAATTATTATGACTAGTATTTGGTGAACTGGAGGTCACGGGTTCAAGCCATGGAAATAGCCTCTTGCAGAAATGCAAGGTAAGACTGAGTACAATAGACCCTTGTGGTGCGGCCCTTCCCTAGATCCCGCGCATAGTAGGAGTTTTAGCGCACTAGGATGCCCTTTTTTAATCTGGTGAACTTATCTTTGTTGTTTGAGTGTGTCAAAAATTTTGGGATGTGTCAAAATGGTAAGTGACCATATTATTGTGGTGGACGAATATGTATGCTTTCCAATACACTGAAAGACATCGAATTGTTGGGAAGCATAACCAGATAAGAGTTTTTAAGACAATTTTTTGGAGCTTTATTTTAAACTTCTCATTTTATCCTTAATGACATGATTTTATAGCCACACAAATGTTATGGCGTGTTCCATTCCTCAAGTTTCAAAAGTCCGTCTTCTTTAATGAATGAAGGAAGTAGCATCTGTTCTTTTGGATTGGAGAAACAATTTAAATGAGCTTTTCTTATTTTTAGGTTGGTTTTACAAAGGATGGGAAGGTGCTTGCCTTCGATCTTCGTGTCTACAATAATGGCGGAAATTCGTTGGATCTGTCACTTACTGTACTTGAAGGTGGTATGTTCCATGCGAACAATGCATATGACATACCAAATATGAGGGTTTATGGAAATGTGTGCTTCACTAATTTTCCCACTAATACGGCTTTTAGAGGATTTGGGGCCCCACAGGTTATGCTAATGGTTGAAAATTGGATAGAGAGGATTGGCATGATAGTTGGCAAAATCCCGGAAGAAATAAGGGTATGCCTTGTGCTTCTGATGATTTCTTAGTAGACTTTCTTCCTATGAGATGCATGTCAGCTGCTTCTCTGTCCCTTGCTTTCTTAGTCTCACAGGTGATGATATTTACAAATTGTTTTTTTTTTTTTTCACTTTTTCACCAGGAAATGAATTTCGTTAGTAAAGGATCAATCTTACATTATGGTCAAAAAATTGAAGACTGCAACTTGGGAAGACTCTGGGATGAATTGAAATCTTCTTGTGACTTCATTAATGCTCAAAAAGAAGTTGAAAATTTCAATCGCCATAATCGATGGAAGAAGCGAGGCATTTCCATGGTGCCAACCAACCTTGGGATATCTTTCACTACAAAGTTTGTTAACCAGGTAAATTGGTGTCTTTGCTGTACAATCTAGAGCTTCCACATAGGTCCCTGTTCCTTTGAATAATGAGGATATTATATTGCCTTAATTTTCTCTGGACACTGTTTTCAGCAAAGGTTTGCTGAGCAACCCAAGCTGTTGGCTCCTGTCCTTCGTTGACAATACTTTAGTCGGTGCTGAGTGTTTCATATTTTTATTTTATGATAAAGTATAATCCCAAAGATCTATGTTGGTTATTCAGTGACTGATCCTCTACAGGGAGGTGCTCTTGTTCAAGTTTACACAGATGGAACTGTGTTAGTCACTCATGGGGGTGTGGAGATGGGCCAAGGTTTGCATACAAAGCTTGCCCAGATTGCTGCATCTTCCTTTAATATCCCTCTAAATGCAGTGTTCATTTCAGAGACAAGTACTGACAAGGTATTGGCTGTGAGACAAATAACAATATATCATTGTTTGAAGCTTCTAAATGTCTATTGGTGAATAAACTGAAGGATGCATGGGAGGTGACTTAACACTCATTTTGATTCTAAAATCAGGCTGTGATGAGAGAAAGAGCTAGGAATGTGCTGAGAGATACTGAACTACACAAAAAGTTGAATAACCAATATTAAGAACTTGAACATATTCTAGATTTTATACAGTTTCTGTAGATATTGAGCTTTGACATGCTACCTAAAATTGTGAAATATATAGTAACTATCTTCAGAGAAAGCAAAATTGATCTTCCTTGGATCAACTGTGCTTTGTTCTTCGGATAGGGAGAGGGGTGGGAATTTCTTCCTAGCACATCAAATTTTGTTCAAATCCTTAGGTTGCATGTCATTTTGTTGTTCACTTTATGAAAATTATTTCTTGTCTCATCGGTTTTTTCGCCAATCCAGGTTCCAAATGCCTCGGCAACAGCTGCTTCTGTAAGTTCTGACCTGTATGGATCTGCAGTACTGGATGCATGTGAGCAAATAAAAGCACGGATGGAACCTATAGCATCCAGGAATAACTTCAGCTCTTTTGCAGAGGTATCTCTTTTTGTCCTGTTTTAAATGATCTCTTCTATTTGAATTTATGTTATTTCATCTCTAATCCAGTTTACTTCTTTGTCTGTCATTTAAAATATGTTCGTGACTTATGCGTGGACAAGAATGGAGGAAATTATAAAATATGAATTTCTTGTAAATCTCTTTAATATAATGGCCTAATAGGTACAATAAGTAATATTAAATTAAAGAGAAAACAAGGAGGCTGTTGTCAAATCAGTTGTGTCGTGTGATCAACCTTACATATTTTCTGTTTAGTTTCCTTTTCCTAATCTTGTTTTTCTCCATTTTGCTTGATCTTTCAATGCTTAAGAAGTAATTTGACATCATTTTTTTTAGATAGAGAGCGATATATGCATATTTCCCGACACATTTTCCTTCCACATTCAAATTATTTAATTGTCCCTACCCATAAATGTTTTCTTTTAGTTTGTTCACACAAATACATTAACCTTTACATTAACCTTCCCATTGTCGATGAGGGATTCTTCATACCCCCTCATGCCCAAGGCTAGACATTTAGAGCGTGAGCAATTTAATATGGGGGCTAGCATCGGTATACCGTTATTGGGATGTGGCCTGGCTCTATTAAGAATATGAAGTTATTAACTTAGAGTAGTATAGTTATATACTTTGTATTCATTTCAAACACTTGTTATTGTACTACGTCTATATATGTATGACATAAGCCTCTACTTAAACTAAATACTGATCAGCATATACTTCTTGACCATATGTGTAGTCAAAGTATCTAAGTTAGGTTTATCAAATCAGGTGTGGATCCCACACCCATTTCATGCCAACACAGGTGTGGCAAGGATTTTGAAGAGTCCGACATATAGAAATGCTAGCAGTCTTGTTGTTTAGCTGCACAAAGTTTTAGTTTAGTAGGTAGTAACTAGAGTTTAAGACTGGGGAAGAAATCCCATACCTGATGCAAGACGAAAGACCCAGTATATTGCATCATTTTCTTGGGAACTGTTGAGTCCCACATCAATGGGATGAGGGAAAATTGGTTTCTTTATATGATCTTGGTAGATCTTCTCCTCATCAGCTAACATTTGGGCTAGAGCTAGGCCCTAGGTTGATTTCTTTATCATGGTATCAGAACTAGACCTATCTCAGTTTGTTGTTCACCCATCTTATATTACCCATGCTCCAAATGTCGGGTGGTGGTGGTGATGGTGGTGTTGTGTCCCACATCGGTGAGATGAGGAAAAATTGGTCTTCTTGAGGAAAAGCTAGGAATTCGCTATGATATACCATGAAATTTTTTGATAATGGAACAAAAGGATTTTCTTTAGTAAAATTCACTTAAATAGCTGCCCATATAACTTTTTATCTAAAAATCAGTAGCGGAGTCAGAAATTTGACTAAGAGTGCAAATTTTCTTCTCAACTGTCTTAAGGGTGTGCAAAATTAGATGTACACCCATTATAACTAACATTTTACCTGTATACACAACATAAGCTTCCGACGAAGGATGTGTGCGTAACCACTTTTTGATATGGGTGGCTCCGCTCATGCTCAAAATAGCCGTATTTTATTTTTGATAACCTCATTATAATCAGCTTCCATGAGTTGTTTACTTTTATTAGCCGGATTAATAGTATGAATAATTGTAAGATTTTGATTCTAATCCTACCCGTTTATAGGGGGTAAGGATTTTTCTTTTTGGGTGCTTGTAACATAGACATTAAGTATTCGATGTATAATTCTCGTATAATTGATGTATAATTATTTTTTTTCATTATAAAATGTTTAAGCCAGTAGTTGATGTGTAATTATTAAATACATGATGCACAATTAATGTATTATTAAATTTTTTGTGTATAATCATTGTATAATTATCTTTTCTCATTATATAATATTATACACAAGTTATATATTAATTAATATAATTATTAAATATTTGATATATAATCATTTTATAATTAATGAATGATTTCTGTTCTCGTTATATAATGTTTATACATAAGTTATATATTAATTATATACCAATTATAAAGGATAGACATTGAATTGTGATATTTAATCATGCATAAAAACATTTTCGATCACACCTATAAAAGTTCATAAATCTGATATTGCCACACGATTTTATGGCTATTTATTGTAATCTAGCTTTTAGGGCTACAAAAGTTATAGGTACTTTGATCTTGGCTATATAAGTTTTTTTCCCTTTTCTTTATGGTATATTTCATTTTCCAATAAAGCTCCTTCCCACGATTAGTAAAATTTCTTTACATGACATGTTCTTGTGTAATTACATTGTATACTACTACGTTGCTCAGATGGATAATTGTGCAAGGTTTTGTCTCTCCCCATCATCAACAAGAACATAATTCTTTATTTTCTCAAACTTGACTCTGAAATTTGCAGTGTCTTCTTTACAGCTCTGTCATGATGATAAAAGGAACATTGAACACTAACCACATTTCTTGTCTTTGATTTATTATCAGCTTGTCAACACATGCTACCTGGAGAGAATAGACCTTTCTGCTCATGGGTTCTTCATTACACCTGACATTGGCTTTGATTGGGAATCTGGAAAAGGCAATGTATTTAAGTACTACACAGGTGGTGCTGCATTTTCCGAAGTTGAAATTGATACATTAACTGGTGATTTCCATACTAGGAGAGCAGACGTTATGGTAGATGTTGGGTTCTCTCTCAATCCAGCGATTGATATTGGACAGGTCATTGCTCTCTCTGTACTGTTTATGCATATATTTTGAATTTTTCATTTGTTTAACTGGTATGCTTAATGACAAAATTTAATTATATGAATTTAAAAGTACACTATCTATTAGTAAATGCTGAAGTGATTGATGATTGAAGCTGCAAGCTGTGGCTTTTTCCAGATCTATCAACTTGTAGGTAATGTATGTGTAAGCTTCATTTTGAATGGTAAGCTAGAAAAAAGAACAGAGATCAGATTTCTAAAGCCTTTGTTTGTACTGAACTTGATAGGGATTATCAGATCTTCACAGTTTGTTTCTTCTTTTCTTCTGATATGCTGATTTACAAAGATGACTCGCATACATTATGTCAGTGCCGTTACTTCCACTTTGTGGACTAGCAGTTCATTGTCTATATTTGGCTAGAACTGGAGCCACTACCTCACTGAATCTTTGATCTTTCAATCCGAAATGGAACTCTGCTAATGTTCGTCATATACTTGATGCAGGTAGAAGGAGGTTTTATACAGGGCCTTGGATGGGTAGCACTGGAAGAGCTGAAATGGGGCGATAACGCACACAATTGGGTACCACCTGGAAGCTTATTTACATCTGGACCTGGAACTTACAAGATTCCATCTGTGAATGATGTGCCTTCCAAATTCAGTGTCGCCCTTTTAAAAGTAAGTTTCACTGCTATCTCCATCAATGAGCTGATATGCACCGTTTCTTGAACTGCTTAAAATCTAAAGTACAATTGTACAGGCATCAACTGCTCTTCTTTATTCTTGATTAATTTTCAGCTTTTCAATGATATTCCTATTTTATTTGGAAGTCCATATGCATCTACACACCATGTCTCGTTTTGGCGATTAACAATCTGCTTGACATTTGCCAACAGAATGCCCCAAACCCCAAGGCTATCCATTATTCAAAAGCAGTAGGGGAACCACCCTTCTTTCTTGCCTCAGCTGTCTTTTTTGCCATCAAGAATGCCATAAAATCTGCAAGAGTGGAAGCTGGTTACAGCGACTGGTTCCCTCTTGATAATCCAGCCACTCCAGAGCGTATTCGAATGGCTTGCACTGATGAATTTACAAAATCACTGGTGGATACTGATTTTCGGCCAAAGCTAAGTGTTTGATGGTTGTACGTACTATATTAAGCAAGTGAAATTGTTAGAGCTTCATATGATGCCTCCTTTGCATTTTCCTGTAACAGTATGTGATACTTGATAATAATATGTTAATGAGATTGTACTTTTTAAATATAAGACGCTTCATTATTGTTTCGGTCACTTACTATATGCATGGAAGAAAATAACCCTACATGGAAAACTACTTACAAGAATTAATTATCATTCTCTATGGTGTTTTTATTTTTAATTTTTTATTACAATAAATAGCAATCTTTTACTTTAAATTGCGTAAAATAGGGAATAAAAATCTCTTAACATTAGGCATTTAATAGGAAATAACGGACACGCACCGTATCTCTTCTCTTTTCTCATCTACTTTCAAAGATGGTTTCATATTGCCTGTTCTCACTAGCAGACCAAACTCTCCATGCGAACTTTGAAGCTTTGATTTTGAACTTGAGTTTCTGAAATTATTACTTGTTTGAATTTGCATATGATTGAGAATTTTTTTTTGGAGCTTATATCTTATTTTAAGGAGATTTGGCTAAGATTAGATTTGATTTTGATTGGACTTTTAAATTTGAAGATAGCATTTGTGAAATTACCTTAAAAGTAATTATGAGTTGAACAAGATAATTTAAATGAAGCAGAAAATATAACAATATTGTTATGAGTATTTTTGTGGTACGCAAATAGTTATTTTATTATTTTATAATACGTTACTAGCTGAGACTGTCATTTCGAGCATAAAAATATCGAAGGTATTAATTTCTTGGTAATTGGTTAAAGTTAAGTTATATACCAAAGCGTTGCATTGAAAAATATATTTCAAAACGGCATAACAATAATATGGAGAATATGATTGCCTTTTTAAGATAACGTTATTTAGACATGACATCTAGCACTTGTATATGTTTATCAGGTGAGCTTTCTACAATATTTGTTACATACTTTGAATTGCTCAAGTTTCATTACTTGCTTTTTATATGTTGTTCATAAACATATATAGTCATCAGAAACAAGAATGGTTATATTCTAGGCCTGTTGAAACTAAATTCATTTAGGCGTATAACCAAAAATTGGTAATTATTTTTAGAGGTTCAAAACGTGATTTATATTATATTTTGACCTGTTATGTTATTGATCGAATAAATGATGACGGACTCAAGCTCCATCACACCAAGAGGGTAAGATATCAAATCGGATTTGAGTCCCGATGTACCATAATGATAAAAAATCGGGTTTGAGTCCCAACAAATTATGACCTAAAAGAGCCTTGATATGAATAAGACATTAGATTTAGGTTCTAATGTACTATTATAATGATATAACGGGGACATACTTTTATTGAAAATTTATGAAATCCGCCACATTGATTTGCTCCATTTCTTGATGAGAATGTGGTAGCAATGCATAAGAAAGTGGGAAAGACGACAAGTGGTTAATTTATGTGGATGTAGAGAAATAAAATTATGATTATTATCATTATCGTAATTATACAAAATGGTCCTTTAAAGGTGAAGGTAAATTTTTGCCATCAATTAGAATGATGTGAAAAGTACAACGGAAATATATATTGGAGAAAAAATCTTTACATCATATGTATGGCTCGGTTTGCTCTTGAAGAAGCAATATGTCAAAAGAGATTCTAAGCTATCATAATTTGATAGACTTAAGACACGTTCAAATATTTATACTCCATTCTATGAGGAGAATGTGGTAGCCAATAAGTTTGAATGAAGAAGAATGGTTAAACATTCAAATTATGTTTCATTTATGAATAATGAGAACTTTTGATAAATATTATAAATACAAATCCATTCTCTGGGGAGAATGTGACAAATATTTATTAAACTTATAACTACGAACACACTCTTGGTTGTGAAGATATCATGGCCCATATTCAAAAGAGATAGAATAATGAGAAGAATTATTTTGAAATCTACTCCCGAAATAGTAAATTTGGGATTTACTCCTGAAGTAGTAAAATTGAAATTTACTCAAGCAATTAGCTTATGTCATGGTAAACTTGGAGTTTACAAGTACAAATAGTTTTATTTGTTGGCATGAGAAATTTTGTCATCTCGAAGATGTGCATATTAGGTATTCGACATATACAGAAGAACTAGAAGATTCTTGAAGAACTTGTTTGTTCTCATGATAACTGGTTGGATCAACTAATGTTGGGACTGAATCCCTAAACTTTTGAAAAGTATGAAAGATGAATATGGGCTCGTTCACCTGTCATATGACATGTTAAAAGTATGCATCTATAAGGCTGTCACACATGCTTTTATTGTCAACCTGCAGTATGACATTCGCAAAATTACTTGCTTAATGTAAATTGAATTAAGAACATAACTTTCAGATCATGCGATCAAGACAATTAATCTTGATAATACTTGTTTATATCGAAATTGAATTAGCATTGAATGCCTCAGATAAATAGCTAAACCATAATTATGGGAATAAAGTTTCATGTGTTGGTTTAAATTATGGTATATAGCATACTAATAGTACTTGTATGTTTCAAACCAATTGAATTATATCAATAATCCACTCTCAATTGCTTCGGGTTAGAAGCAAAAGATTTTCCATCTAATGAATTTTGATGTGCACGGTATGTAATTAGTGGATATAACACGATGCACAAAAATGAATTCTCTAAAGTATATTGGGACATATGTTAGTTTTTCTAACATAAGTGGGAGATAATAAGCAACTAAGAAATATTTTGTGAATTGTCATCAATATGATTCTCATTCAAAGGATAATTCAAGTCAAATGCTAGAAGCATTTATTGACTCAAAGTTATTTTCGTATTAGCTGCAAATGCTCCAATTGAATATCCTTGAAGGACAAAGTCTATGGAATGCAAGAAGCATGGTAGAACAATCAATTCAAAATACAATGACCTTTAAAAGGGAAAATGAGCAAGTAATCATAATATAGAGGCAATGTGCTCTTGAAAAGCCTATACGACAGGATACTTCATAAAATCCTATGAGAGGTTTAAGTACCTGAAAATAATGAAGTGATGAGATCTTAACAAGTTATGTCGCATTATGAACCAAATACAGAATGATATTTCGTTGACAATTCTTATGCAATATGATGCAATATTGCAACAGATTATGAGGATTTGAAAGCTACATTTATTTAAGCAGCTGATGTATAAATGTGTATAAAATAAATTGATGTATATTGGTAAGCATAAAACTTATTTGACTTGCACTCTAGACACTAAAAGATGTCACAGATTTGATACTGGATGTTGTCATTTGAAAAATTTATATTAAAAAATCCTAAAGGATTCAAAATTCCTGAGTATGTACAAGTTTTTGAAAAAATTGTTTATAATCCTCATATGAATTAAGTCAATCAAGGTTGATATACTAGAAACATCTTAATCATGTGGGATATAACAATGGCTTTGTTTACCTTGTATCTTTATGAGAGTTAAAATCCTTCATATTATTATATAAGTTACTGGCTTGAATTAAAACTCTTGGAGAATTTTCAAAAAACAATAGATTATTTGCTGAAATAAGTTGAAATGAGAAATATGTTGTAGTGGCCCTCTGGGCTTTTTCATAATTTCCTCAATTTATCTGTGTTACAACGTTCTTGTAACTGCCCCAAGTCGTTTGGGACTTGCTGGGATCTGTAGGTTGGTTCCCTGACAGTTTTATAATTTAAATTCTTTAGTTATAGCTTCTTCGAGTCTTAATTAGCTTGTACGATCTCAGATCTCTGTTTCGTCAGTTCTATTAAGTCCGAATATTGATTACATAAAGATTTCATATATGGATTGTTAGACTCGGACTATGCTTCCATAACGTACTTCGTTTGAAACTCTTTGGAAAATCTATCAGAATCAGGCACGGTGACCGATAAATCGGTCAAATAGCCGATAATCAGTGGCTGATAAGTCAGTCAGTGTCGATAAATTATCCCTTTTGGCTGACAAATCGTCAGTCGGTGCCCCCATATATTTTTTTTTCTTCACGATGATCCTTCACTTTCCACCATTTTCTCTTATTTTGTTAAGATTTATAGAGCAAATTAAGAGCCTTTGAAGGATTGCTTCCAAGTTGTAAATCTTCGTATTGGTAGTCCTATGATCATTTCTACCGATTAATTTCTTGATTTCTGTGTAGTTATAAAGTTTTTCTTTATATATAACTTTCCAGACTTGTTTCTTCATTTTCTATCGTTAGTTTAAGCTTGATATTGTACCATACAATGTATGAGCTGTGTTCTACATATTGACATAAATGTTATATTTTTGAGCTATTAGGGTTTAAGGACTCGTTTTTAGTTTGGATCTCCACCCCATTATTCATATAGCAATATGGGTCTTGTGTTACTCATCTTGATACATGAGTTATATTTTTTCTAGATTTGTGCGATTTCGATCTTTGTACGTGATTCTTCGAATACTCTGGCACACTTCTCAAGGTTATTATCGAAATTCAGGTGGGCTACGACTTACTTCTTTCAGATTGGGTATATAATATTATATATGCTTGGTAAATTGCTAGCTCAGGGTTAGGTTATCAGTTTGGAGCCCCGTTGCAGTAGTTATCTTGGCGTAAGTCCTATCTTGCTTGCCTTATCATTTATTATATATCCCTAAGGATACGAGGCCTTACTTGCGTGTCTCAGTCGTCTATGGAACGTAGTAAGATTAGGGAGGAAATTATACTAGTGGTTAGAGCTTAGTAGTTATCCCCTAGTTTATGCTGGTGGCTTTAAAGCTGATCTAGGCAGGCTGATTCTTCTGTGTTTTACATGGGGTGCTGCGTATGATTAATATATGTACGGTCACTTGTCTATAACTAGTTGGATATGATTTTTTTGAATAGGTAGCAGTCCTGTGTGATGATATTATATCCTAACTCGATGCGAGCCTGGAAGTGAGTTGTATTAGCTTGAGTTGTGATAGCTCCATGTTTTCCCCTGTATGAGTGTGTCTTAGCCCTAATGGGCGTCCTCTGGGTAGTTGTATCATCTTTGGTGCGATCACTCATGGCTCGGGACTAAGGCTGGCCAATGGGACAGGATGTCCCAATACCGGTCCCGTCCCGGTACCGTCCCTGTCCGGTATAAAACGGGACGGGTTTTACCAAATACCGGGATGAAACGAGATCCCATTTTCATCCCAGTCCGTCCTGTCCCTGTTCGGTTCAAATTTAATTTTTTTTTAGAAATTTCTTACTTTTTAAAAAACTAGCCGTTACAATGGCTATAAACGACTTTATAGCCGTTTTAGCCCACATCCACCCGTCCCCCACCCCCACCCCCACC
>JBDJHY010000008.1:5554691-5570538 GCA_039654485.1 Withania somnifera | reverse complement strand
CTCCTGTGACATACTTAGCTAAGCATGTAGGAACCCATGCACAACAGAGCACTTTGGCCGATTGATGCGGTTAGCACCTTTTTTATCTATGTCAAGTGATCGAATCTTCCCTGGCCTTCTCTATTTAATTTTCTCCGAAGTCCCTTTTTTGTTTCTCCTTAGTTCCTTTGCTTTTATCGTTTTTCTTTAGTTTCTTTCATGTTTCTCTTCTTTCTTTCTTTTGTTTTTTTAAAGTCATTTCTTTCTTCTCTCTTTTGGCTCATTCTTCTAAGTTTCAAAGTTCCTTTTTCCATTTTTAATTATCTCTTTGATTCCAATTTGTTATTTTTTTAATCTTTTATTTCCTATTTTTTCTCAGTTCTTTCTTTGCTTTTTAGTTCATTTTTAGTTTTAAAAAAAGCAAACTTTTCTATCTATTCCAGATGCCCCTTCCTCTTCCTCTCTCCATAATTCTTCAGCAATATCTTTACGGAAAGTGGTAACCCTCTTATCAGTTCCGTATATTTTTTTTTTTTAATTTTAATTTTTTCGTGAAGTGAATTTTGTTCAGGATGCTATTATTACGCGATTTTAAAAGTATAGTACTCATTAAGAACGGTTGTAAATCGAATGGTGCTTTTTTTTGGTGATAATAGTATCAACTATAGTTTGTTAATTGAGTTGTTATCATGTCAAAATTTTATAGAATCAAACTAAACAATAGTAAAGTGCACCCATCCTCTTAAAATCATTGATATGCCTGTCATTATCCTTGAATTAATATCGTAAATACATGAACCAACTAAATTCATGTATAACACGAATCAAAAACTCTTTTTCTTCTTCCAATACTAGGTTCATATTTCAAACAACCCCCCAACCCCCCACCCCGCACCCCCCACCCCCCACCCCCCACCCCCAATTGAACCTTGTGATTTGAATTAAAAAAATAGTCTTCAATTTGTAGGATCTGTTTTCCTTTTGACAAGATAACAGACCATGTATATAAATCATCAGCACAAAATGCTGGTATCCAAAGTTTTACAGCATTAAATCTACAACCAAAAGAGTAAAATCAAAGACTATCCTCAAATCCCGTCTCATCTTATAAGGATCCTTGGATGTCTACAATAGAAGTTGGGTCATATATATACTCTAAACTGCACCATAGAAAAAATTTAGATTGCAATTTCATTTTACATTTTTAATCCTTCGCAGGAAGCTACTGTTACCTTTAAAAAGACCTAGAATTTATCTCCTTCCAAATAGTCTAGCGTATTGCTGTCCATTCGTTTTTATTTGTGCTACCAGCATTCTGAGTATTCTAGCTTATCGGTGCCCTCCTGTTCTCTCAGGCATATTGACACCACTTATAAAAAGCTGTCTGTCTGCTTCCGCCTATAGCAAGACAAAGTCCAGTATTTTCATCATAATTTTGGGTATTAAAACATCAAATTATAAGAAACTCGAGAAGAGCTGGGAACTGCAAAAGAGAATTCATGAAATTTTTTTCTCAATGGAACTGTAAGATTTCTTCATGGTATATTTCATGTCCAAAGCAAGCTCGATTTTTGCCAGAAGCTCATTTTCCGACAGAAAGAGAAAACTTCAGCCCCGGACCGTCATCACAAATACAAAAGTACTTTTCTGTGGCGTATTGTTCCATAATTGCACCGTATATACTATATAATACCTTTCTCAGATTGATAATTCTGCAAGCATTTTATAGCTTCCCTCGTGGTACAATGCAAACTTGTATTATGTCTTAAATTCTTTTGTACCTTGAAACTGACTTTAACATATTGCAGTCTTTTCCTATAGCACTGTCTTGATGATCATAGAAAAAAATTAACCGCTGACTGGATGTCTTGTTTTTTAATTAACTATCAGCTTGTCAGTGCGTGCTACTTGGAGAGAATAGACCTCTGTGCTCATGGATTTTTCATCACACCTGATATTGGTTTTGACTGGAAATCTGGAAAAGGCAATCCATTTAGGTACTTCACCTATGGTGCTGCATTTTCTGAAGTTGAAATTGACACATTGACAGGCGATTTCCATACTAGGAGAGCAGACATTCTCCTAGACCTTGGGTTTTCCCTCAATCCTGCTATTGATATTGGACAGGTCATTGTTGCTCTCTCTGTACTATTTATGTATAGATTTGGAAATTTCAATGGTCTAACAGGCCTGTAATCATATGAATTTAAAAGTATGATCGAGGAGTAAATGCTGAAGTGATTGATGATTGAAGGTCTGGAGTGGCTTTGGCCAGATCTATCTACATGTAGATAATGCTTGCATTTCATTGTTTTGAATGGGGCAAGGAGGAGGAATAGAATGCAGATTTCCAAAGCCCATCTCCATTTCCTGGAAGTGGAGTTCTCCAATTGTTTGTACTGAACTTGACCGGACACTTTCCAAGTGTCTTTTTTTGCTTTATTTTTCTTATTCCAAACATTCTGATATTTATAAGGATGACCTGCGTAATATGCGATTACTTCCCAGTTTCAGACTTGCAGCTAATTGTCTATATCTGGAAAGAGATAAGAAGCACTACCACTTTTGGAAATGGGCTGGATCTTGCATATTTCGATCTGAAATGGAGCTTTGCTAACATTCATACATACTCTATGCAGATAGAAGGAGCATTTTTGCAGGGTCTTGGATGGGTAGCACTGGAAGAGCTGAAATGGGGCGATAAAGTTCACAAGTGGATTCCACCTGGATGCTTATTCACATGCGGACCTGGAAATTACAAGCTTCCATCTTTGAATGATGTGCCTTTCAAATTTAATGTCTCTCTTTTGAAAGTAAGTTTCACCACTATCTCCTCCTCGATATTAGGTCTCTTATTAATCATTGTTTCACCTCCTCTAGAAAGAAGTCCATATGCATTGCCATTAACAATCTACTTGACATTTTGCCAACAGAATGCCCCAAACACCAAGGCTATCCATTCATCTAAAGCAGTAGGGGAACCACCCTTCTTTCTTGCCTCAGCTGTCTTTTTCGCCATCAAGAAGGCAATAAAATCTGCAAGGAAGGAAGCTGGTTACAGCGACTGGTTCCCTCTTGATAATCCAGCTACTCCAGAGCGTATTCGAATGGCTTGCACTGATGAATTTACAAAATTACTAGTCAATTCTGATTTTCGGCCGAAGCTAAGTGTTTGATAGTTTTACTATACTGAATAAGTGACAGCTTAGAGTTTCATATGATTGCCTTATGTTTATTTTCTTGTAACATTTGTAATACTTGATATCAACATGTTAAATGAGAATTGAATTTTTGGAATATGAGAGGTTTCATTATTTGTTTGGGGCACTTACAATATGAATGGAAGAAAATAACTTTACGAAGATGTGCTATATTTTATATACTCATTTCATATGTTATTTTAACTGATCGAGTAGAGAAAAGGGTTGTATAGCTAAAATAGCATTTGTAATGGATTTCTATATTACAAGTAAATTCCTCTTAAAAGGAAACATTGCTGATGTTTTTCTGGGAAAAAAATCATATGTAGCGAGTATTTTGTAATTTAGGATTCAAGAATTCTGTAGGTAATTACTTACAAATGATTTTTCTTGTATTTTTGTTATAGACTCCTTCGTGGTTAACGTTTATACAAGGTGGGGCCCTCAAGTTGAGAAAGATAGAACTGTCAAAGTGGATAAGCAAATCTATTGTGCATTTGATAAAAGTGGTTTAGTTTTATCTTAATAGATTTTCTATTGCTACGTTTTTTCTTTTAGTATTTTGTAATAGGAGACCCTCTTTAGGAGTAGAAGGAACAACAGAGATGAGGAGTTTTATGTAAAAAATTAAGAGATTCCAAACCCCCTCTAACGAGTTTTATGATTACAGGTTCTCTTTTAATGAACTTATTTGTTTTTTCAAAGACAGGTTGCTCACAAAATAAAAACAAAGGGAAGGTTCATTGAACACAAACTTTTTAGTGAGTCGTCTTGTGACAACATCCATAGCATTGTCGCCATGACATTGTTCATTCAGAGCTAGCTATATCTAGCGCACAGCCGTCGAGGACCAAGAATGCAAAGCGTGGTGGTTTGTTATAAAATTATTGCAAGTAAGGGTGACAAAATGGGTAAAATTATGGTTATCCTATCGACTAAACCCATTAAACATGAGTAATTATCTAACCATTTAAAAATGGGCAACATGGATCAACTCATGTTCTCTATCATAAAATATGAGTAACATATGGGTATCTACTAGTAGCACTCTCCTTAAACAGGTCCGTCTCAACCATAAGACCACTAAAGCAATGGCTTGGCTCCCCCCTTCCCCGCCCCCTCCTCCTTTTTTTTTTTCCTAAAGATGTGATTTTTTTGTATTATTTGTTTTAAAAAATCCTATGTATTAATAGGTTTAAAGAAAAGTTTTAGGGGAAATAAAAAAATGTTCTAATATGATACCTTGAAATAATTGAAAGAATACCTTTAGGGAATTACTTATTGTTTGCTTACAAAAATTACAAAATTTGTCTTTTGATTTCTTCTTCAAAATTTCAAGCATTACAACAGTCAAACATCATATTAGAATAACGCAACACTGTTTTAATTACATTATATCAACTTATCAAAACTTTAATTTCACTTTTATCATTTCATGATGATTTCGTCATTATGGATATTTTTACTATGTTCTTCTTTCAGTTATTATTAAATTTAAATATATTGACTAAAAATATGATTTCACATCTAAAAAATTAAAATATTTTATATTTATTATTTTAAGGACTTAAATTTAGGTTGAGGCATGTAATCTTGTCGGGGCCGTTAAAGAATGTAAGAATATGTAGGAACCTCTCTAAAAGGCAAACTCTACCCACCATAACCACCCCACGCCACCCCTACACCTATAACCAGCCCACACTTACCCACTAACGTTTTCTGTAACATATCATAGTAAGAATAGTTACTGCTAACTTCTAGTATTATGAAGGGGGTCTTAACATCCTTTGGGTCTGGTAATAAACTATTATTAATATTATTAACAATATGATAATAAATAAAATGAAAGTAAAATTTGCAGTATATAGGAGTGGCAAATAGATTAATTAGATAGAAAATAAAAGTTTGCGAATCAGGGTTACACCTGATGCCAAATATTCTTTCAATTGATATGGGGGGAGCATGAGTTGGTGGTGGATGGGTGAGGAGTCAGTAGGGGTGGGGGTGACTGTGGGGTATGGGTGGAGAAGAAAGAAAAAGTTGGTTGTAGCTACTTTTGAAGCTAAATTTCGAGTTTTATCGAGTTTAATTAAGATTTTTGTTATAATCATATTTATCCATATTATTGTTGGGCGAATCATTTTTATTCATTATAAATATATGTCGAGTTGAATATTTCATCCATTTTTTAAATTCTTTTCGATCAATTTATATCCGGCTCGACCCCGTTTATTTGCCACTTTTAATTGTAAGGAATGGAACTTGAGTCCCACATCTGTTAAATGAAAAATTAATGTAAAACTTATATAATCTTGAGCGCTCCCATATTAATAGCTAGTTCTTGGGAGTGGTTCTTCTAACATATATAAATGGTATCAAAGAAAAGGGCAAAAGGATTGTGTTATAATTGTATTTGATTGACATCAATATAAGAAGCTGTTTTGGTTGGTTGAAAATAGCTGATCCAGACGATGGAAATCTTGACCAGAAAGATGTGCAGGAATCTGAAATTTTGCATACCATTACGGGACAGAAGAGCGTAAGAACAACATAATTACTAGCACTCATGAAGGGTCAAACACCATAAGCTTAGTTGATTCGAGTAGCACACACAATTTCATCAGGGACAAGTGCCAATCTTTCAATTGCTAACGGTGAAAAAATTCATAACAAAGAAATTTGTCCTGCGCTATATTTTTTCTAAATTGATAATAATACTTTTAAAATAGACTTCTTTATTATTCCATTAGTTGGCTTTGACATTATTCTGGGGTAATATGTTTATGCCCTATTCTCTGGGATAGCTTCACTTACATGAGTTTTAATGTAGATAGACAACAAGGTGTCTTTTATGGATAACAAGTTTGTTGGAAATTGCATATTCATTTATTGTATGATTCAGATAAGCACCACTCCATGTTGGAGTAACTCTTGGCCGAATTTGTTGACTTATTTCGAAAACCTATAGGGTTGCCTCCTATGAGAAATTATGACCATTGCATATTTTTGTTATTTGGTTCAAGACCAGTGGTGGTCCAACCATTCCAGTATTCTCATTTATTAAAAGATGAGGACAAAAAACAGTGAAGAGATGTTACAGCAAGGTATCATTTATCCAAGTAAATCATCATTTTACCATTCAGTTTTATTGATCATAACCATGATGGAACTCGTTGTTTTTGTGTTGATTATCGCAAACTCAATGCCAAGACAATGAATGATCAATTTTCAATTAAATTTAATGAATGAATTATTGGACGAGTTGTATGGAACCACATGCTTCACAAAGCTGCATTTAAAGTCTGGTTATCACCAGGCCTGCATGGATCCTCTAGATATTGAGAAGACAATCTTCGTACGTCATGGTCACTTTGAATTCTTGGTTGTTGGATCTAATAAGTTTTGATGATTTGCCAAATCCAAAGAACCAGATACTTGCATATGATCCGATCAGTAGAAGATTCATCAACAGTACATTTATCTTGTACCAATATAGTAAAAGAAGGTTCCTTAAAGAGATAAGCGGTCAAGTTGATATGAAGATTGAAGAAAAAGATAAAGAAACAAGATAATGATGAGGAAGAGTCCAAGCATCCAAGGAGATTAGAATGAAGTGAGAAGTTCTTGGAGCATAGGAGTCCTTGGGGATTTAGAACTCTACTAGCATGTGAGTATCCAGTAAGAGCTATAAATACCCATTGATCTTCATATAGAATTGACATGAGCAAATAGAGAAAAAAGTAAGAAGACATTCTGATTGAGCTAGTTCAAATCTCAAGTGCATTCTTGATGAGCTTAAAATGCAACTGATACAAAAATACTAGACGAAGGAACCTGTTCCCTTGATAGTTTGTCTATTTTGTTCTGAGTCTAGTTGCTTTGTATTAGGAAGTTATTGAGTTGTAATCTTTCCATTTCCTAGATACACTGTATTAGGAAGTTGTTTGATTTGATTCAAGTTGTGGAAAACTTGAATCTGGGGTTCGTCAGTCAAGGGCGATTGATGAACATTATTAGGAACTAGAGTTAGTTTCTAGGATTGCAATTGCTTGTAATCTAAACTTGGTGTTGAGGCTCATAGTTTTAGTGAAGTTGGGTTAAATCCTGCATAGGTGCAGATTGTAGTTGTTTCCTTTTGTGATTCGGGGTTTTTCCACGATAAATTTTTATGAATTTACATTTTAATTTTTACTCTGTCTACGGAATAGTCCTGAGGATCTGTTCCCTACATATGGTTAAGGGAGGGGGCGCTATTAAACAATTGGCATCAGAGCAGGTTCTCTTGTTAAAAAGTTAATTACTTAAGAGAAAAGATCATGAACTCTGCACCTCCTCTCGGTCATGGCGAAGGACAACACACCAACAGACTACTGTTGTTTAATGGACAATATAATCAGTGGTGGAAACAAAGAATGAAGGACTTTCTGCAAGTTGAGGACTATGAACTCTAGAACAGAAGGCCTAAAATTTCCTACCAAAAAGAACGATGCAGATGTAGTTGTTCTAAAAGAAAAGAATGAGTACACTAATGATGACTATAAGATGCTGAGCAAGAATACTAAAGCAAAATGCATTCTGATGTGTGGATTAGGCCTGATGAGTACAACCACATTTTTGGGTGCTCTTCTGCAAAAGAGATATGGGATACCCTTGTAATTGCCCATGAAGGAACACTCAGGTAAGGAAATTTAGAAGAGCTCTTCTGAGCATAGAATATGAAAATTTCACTATGAAGAATGGTGAGTCACTTTAGGAGATGATTTTCAGGTTTATCACTGTGGTGAATAAACTGATTTCACTTGGAAAAACTCTTACCACTGAGGAGAAGTTAGATAAAATACGTAGGACATTTCGAGAAGCTAAGACATAAAGGTTACAGCAATAAGGGAAACAAATGATCTGGATGAAATGACGCTGGATGAGCTTGTGGAAAACCTGAGAACCTATAAAATAAAGCTGGAAGGACATAAGAAAAATAAGAACAACAAAGAGAAAAATATAGCATTTAAAGACGCTGAGAGTGATGGTTCTGACTTTGATAATGAAGATGTGACACTCATCACTAAGAACTTCAAAAAGCTTCTTAAGAAGTGTAGTGAAAAGAAAGGATCTGCTTCAAGACTAGGTCTACTAACAAAGGCTAATAAGAGGTTAACAAATGTGAAAAGACAGATCATTTGATCAAAGACCGTTTCATGTGGGAATTTAAATAGAAAAAGGAGAAGATGGATAGAGAACTCTAAAAGGAGAAAGCAGGGTAAATACAAAAGAAAGAAGGAAGGATCCTCCCAGTCAATATATACAGGATAAGCACCAAACATGGATTAATCTAATAATGACAAAGCAGAAGGTATTGCTCTCATGGCAATTGAGAAATTGGACGAGGACTCGAAATCTGAGGAAAAGAAAATAAGTATTCTTGATCTTAAAGAGAAACTAGACTCCTTTTCTAAAAGAAAACTGACTACCTTAAAGGTCACCTTATTGATAATTACAATGTCTTACTGGTAGTAAGGATTCTACTAGGTGCTCTAACTAGTCTGAAGTATGAATATATAGAGCTTGATAACTAAAAAAATAAGTCTTGAAAAGGCTAAAACCACTCTTAAGGATTATGTCTCTAAACTTGATTCCTTGATCGTCTCTTTGAAATCTGAAGTTTCAACTCTTACTGGTAAAAACCATAACAAGAAAAAAATGAGTTATGGACAAGAAAAATGTGAAATTGAACTCGAGAAAGTGAAAGATGAATTGTATTAGGAAAGGAAAAAAGCTAAAGAGTAAGTGCTGAGCTATCTAGAATAAAGTATGAGCTAGAGAAAGCAAATAAATAGACCACCTCTCAGATGATTGTCACTCACCTAGGAAGTAGAACACATAGTGAAAAGGCTGGAATAAGATTTGGTAAAACAAATAACGATTAGACTATACTATGTACTTTTTGTGGTAACACTGGACATACAAGAACGGGATGACCAGTGAGTCAAAAGAGTCAAGACAGAAACAGAGACACCGTCTTAAATAGAAAGAATAAAATACTACTAGGTAGGCACCACAAAATGGGAACAGGTTCACTAAAAGAGTTTCAACCTTTAACCTACCATATCGGACCATAAGAAATCATATTCATCCATTTGATCAATGGAGAGGACCCAAGTTATCCTGGGTTCCTAAAGTTAACCTATGATTTTTACAGATAAAAGTGAGAGGAAGCAATAAAAATGGTATATGGATAACGCTTTCTCAAAACATATGGCAGGAAACAAGAAGAAATTCATCTCACTCACAGAAGCAAAAAGTGGAAAAGTGTCCTTTGGAGAAGGAAAAAAAAGGAACAATCACAAGTTATGGAAAGATAGGAGGCTCAGAGGATCAACCAATTGAAAGATCTACCATATGGATGGACTTGGTCATAATCTGCTCAATATATCACAACTGTGTGACAAAGAAAACAAGGTAACCTTCTACTGCAGGTGTTGAAGTAATCAACTTGGAAACAGGAGAAACAGTGTTTACTGGAAGAAGGTACAAAGATGTGTACACTGCTGATATAGAAAAAAATCCCAATAGGAATCTTATCTGCCTCAGTTCTATTAAAAGTGATCCTCTCTTATGGCACAAATGACAACGATATGCAAGTCTTGAAACACTCAACAAGCTTGGGTCAAAATAACTGGTAATAGGTTTTCCTAATGCCAAGCTCAAGGACGACAAGATTTGTCCTGTTTGTGCTCAAGGAAAACAAGCAAGATCCTCGTTCAAGCCGAAGCAATAGATAAGCACAACCTAGTCCCTAGAACTAGTCCACATAGATCTGTATGAAGGAAAAAGGTATGTCTTTGTTTTAGCCAATGATTACTTTAGATTTACCTGGACTGTATTTCTTGTATCGAAGGAAGATACCTTTGAAGTATTTTTTGCCCTGAACAAAAGACTGGAAATGAAACTTGGCAACCATTTAGCTTCCATCAAGTTTGACCATGACATTGAATTTGAAAATAAAAACTTTATTGATTATTGTGAAAACTTCGGTATCAACCACAATTTCTCTACCCCTAGAACTCTACCCCTAGAACTCTTCAACAAAATGGGGTAGTAGAAAGGAAAAATAAGACTTTGCAAGAAATGGATAGAACCATGATGATAGCTAGTCAAATATATTATCAATTTTGGGCTGAAGCAATAAACACTGGTTACTATATCATTAACAGATGCATTATTAGACCTTTACTTGAGAAAAATCTTTATGAATTGCTGAGAGGTAGAAAACCCAAAGTCTCTCACTTTAGAGATTTTGGCTGTAAATGCTTCATACATAATAATGGCAAAAATCCCTTAGGGAATTTGACCCTAGAAATGATGAAGGAGTCTTTCTTGGTTACTCCTAACATAGCAAGGCTTTTATGGTATTAAACAAAAGAACAAACTGTGTTAAGGGAAGTGTGCTTGTAATTTTGATCAAAGAAATCTTATAGATAACAAGTTTAAGTAGGATGATGATTTTGAAAGAATACATAAGGGCGATGCAGAAAACTAAGCAGAAGGAAAAGGTTCCAATACTGAATATGAACTCCTTAAGTCCAAAGATGAGCAGGAAAATGAAGCATAACATACAGATGACAGCAGCGAGGAAATACCTCAAAGGAATAATCCAGCTGATGAAAACCAAGGGATAGTCTCAAAAGGATACAAATATCAGGGATCTCATCCCATTGATAATATACTCACTGACCTAAACTCTGGGATAACTACCAGATCTGGGCTAAGGAGTCATCGTGCCTTCATTGTCTTCTTATCCTTGGTTGAACCAAAGAAAGTGAGTGAAGCCTTGCAAGATATAGATTGGCTACTAACAATGCAAGAAGAGTTGAATCAATTCGAAAGAAACAAAGTATGGCACCTGTTTACTAAGCCAAAAGATAGAAATGTCATTGGGACAAAATGGGTATTCAGAAATAAGCTGGATGTGCAAGAAATAGTTACAAGGAACAAGGCTCGACTGGGGATACAATCAAGAAGAAGGAATTGACTGTGATGAGACCTTTGCACCAGTTTCCAGACTGGAAGCAATAAGGCTCCTAATAGCCTTTGTAACCTATATAGAATTCACTCTCTTCCAAATGGATGTAAAGAGTGCATTCTCAATGGAATATTAAAAGATGAAGTCTATGTCAAGAAGCCTACTTTCTTCGAGAACCTAGACCTTTCTGATCATGCCTACAAGATTCATAAAGCTCTTTATGGGCTCAAACAAATTCTAAGGGCATGGTATGAAAGAAGGTCTAAGTTTCTCCTAAGTCGTGGATATACAAGAGGTAAAATTGACAACAGTCTCTTTTTGAAAAATAAAAGAAACAGTGTGTTCATTGTGCAGGTGTATGTTGATGATATAATCTTTCAAGGAACAACAAGGAGCTAACAAAAGAGTTTACTGAGCTGATGAGAAAAGAATTCAAAATGAGCATGATGTGTGAACTAACCTTCTTCCTGGGTTTGAAAATAAACCAAAAACCTATTGCAACTATGGTTTACCAATAGAAGTATGTGAAGGAACTGATCAAGAAATTCAAGATGGAGGATACTAAGATCAGTGATACTCCCATTTCCCCTACAACAAAGTTGTTGATGGATAAAACTGGCAAGGATGTAGAACAAAGGTTGTATAGAGGAATGATTGGATCATTACTCTACTTGACTACTATCAGACCTATCATAGTATTCAGTGTAGGTCTATGTGCCAGGTTTCAAGAAAATCCTAAGAAATCTCACCTCTAGGCAGTAAAAAGGATACAGAGATACTTGAAGGGAACAACTGACCCAAGACTATGGGTATCCTAAAGAGAGTAACTTTGACTTGGTGGGGTTTACAGACGCTGACTATTTTGGCTACTTAGTTGACGGGAAAAGTACCAAGGGAATGGCATACTTCCTAGGATCATGTTTGGTTTTTTGGGCTATAAAGAAGCAGAACTCTATGTCTTTATCTACAACTAAAGATGAGTATGTTGATGCAGCCGCTTGTTGTGCCCAAATTCTCTGGATCAGAAAACAACTAAAAAACAATGGAGTCTATATGGGATGTGTTCCTTTTTTTGTGATAACACCAGTGCAATAAACATAGCCAAGAATCCTGCACAAAATAAGAGGACCAAGAATATTAAAATTAGACATCACTTTCTCAGAGCTAATCTGGAAAAAGGTCTAATCTCTGTGAGTTTTTGCGTCATGGACAAGCAGATAGATGACATCTTCACTAAGGTACTGGCTAGGGAATCTTATGAAAGAAACAGGTTGGAACTTGGGATGATTCAAATCACTTAAGTATCCCTCCATGATCGACTAAGGAACAAGTGTATATATTATTTAATTAAAGTTGATTTTTGTGTTTCTCAATTATGTACATTAAATTATATATTACTATGCTATTTCTGATAAAATACTCCTGAAGTATGTGGTGAATTTTGCTACAGTGAAAAGGAGGCTTGGGTAGTAGATAAATGAATCACTCAATTACTTATTATTCAAGGTATGGATTTCATCGTTAAATAATTTGAAATAGTATTAAATAATGTGTACTAATCCTTACAAACCTCAAACACCCTCTATTTGTGTAACACCCTTTTTATTCTAAGATTCTAGGTCATTATGACCTTTTTCACACATCAAACTTATAAACATAATAAGTCCTACTTTCTTGAATTTTGTACTTTGCAGAGACTCTTCATATTCAAAAATGAGGATATCTATTTAAAAGGGTCTCCCCTTGGTTAAACCGAGTCCACATACCCTATACCTAAACCCACTACCCACATCAAGTTCCTTTATAAATACTCTAACTCAAAAATGGATTCATCTTCCTCTTCTTCAAATATCCCAAAACTCTCCATCATCATCCACTAGATCATCCACACTTTCTGAGTTCGAGTAATCCTTCGTCTATCGTTCCACTACACAGAACCCAGCTTTTGAACAATATTTACCTCAGTTTCTTCTATGGCTTGAAGTAACAAAGAAACATTTGCTAGTATAGAAATATATGCCCTTACTACTGTAGAAACACCTAGAGATACTGGAATGAAATTGGTTGACTATTCCACTAAAGAGGAGGAAATTAAGGTAGCTACTAGTATGGGGGAAGATATAAGAGAAGAAGAAGTTTTTTGAGAACAAGGGAGAGCAGGTTGGGAATCTAAATGCTACTGATAAAGGTGTCAGGATGGATGATTCTAGTGAGGGAGAAACTTCTGATAAGACTGATAAAGGGGGAAAAATATTGCTACTACTGGAAGGAAAATAGGAGAAAGCCCTTCAAAGGACCCACTTCCTTTTGTCGGGTTCCTCGGGGTAGAAAATAATTACGAGAGGAATGAAGAGGGAGACAAGGTGGCTACCACTAAGGGGGAAAAGGGTGGAAATCCTTCAAAAGAACTAATTCTATCTGTTGGGTCCTTTAGGGAAACTAAGAAACTAGAATCTAAGGAGCCCTCTCCTACTAAGATCTCTGACGAAGATAATGTCCCTCTAGCATCACTGTTTGATAGGAGAAGTAGGCAAAGGCTGAGGAACGCTTCCCATTACTACTCCTACTCCTACCCCCACTATTATATTCACCAGGAGCAGAAAATGAGCCCTAGATAAGCGATTGACCTAGATAAGAAATTGACCCTAAGAGCACGTTTTTCAAAACTAAAATTTTCTTTTGTGCCTATTGAAATTTTAGAGACCAGTGAGGTAGAAAGAAGAAGGAAAGGCAACGGTGTAGTCTCTTACCCTTTTAAAAAAATAGGTTCTGATGAGAGATCCTTTGGGAGAAGACATTAACCCTTTCTTCGTAGATGAGGGAATAATTTCTAATATCCCCAGTATAGTGGAGTCCCCTTCTCATGTGTCTATTGCAAGGAGAACCAACTTCAACCAAAGAACCATCATCAGGGGCAGAATTATCATAGGGGTTGGTGATAAAAACATGAGAGAACTTATGCGGATACTCTAAGCTCAGGGGTGGTTGAATATGTTTGTGCAAAGATAGCGTGTACGCCAAATAATAAAAAAAGAACTCATTCAGTTTTATATCCATACTCATGGAACTCCTAATTAGATAATGAGGAAGATCAATGGGGTGAGCTTCAAGCTTACTACTGGATAGATTGCCTCCATCCTGAAAATTCCAAATACAAGATGGTGTGAGTATGTGGAGAGGCACTAGCCTAACTTGACCTCTCTCAGCTCAGCATTGGAGATTACAAGAAATTTTTCTAGTAACCCTACTGTCAGGATTAGTAGAAGTGTTATGATTGGGAAAATATCACCACTGCATAAGTTACTTTTTAATATAGTTAGCAAGATGATCCTCCATAGAGGAAAAAAACGTACTGAGGCCAACTTCTTAGACATTACTATAATGAAGATACTCTTCACCCAGAGACAAATCAACCTCCTAGCACTTATGATACATCACATGCATAGGGTAAGCAAGGGGGATCAAACTAAACATGCCTTGCCTTATGGATTTTGGTTGAGGGAATTATTTATTGCCTTAGAAATTCCCATTGCCAATTGGCAAACAAAGACTTCTAAAGATCTTATTGGCGAGGTTGATGAGGCTTATCCACCACCCTCATGTAGAAAGAAAAATACCACTGTGAGGAAATTAAGGGTTGCCCTTGTGGCAAAGGAAAAGGAACTAGTGATCTGAATGAGTCTATGGTTGCAAAATTGGATGCCATTGACATTAATTATGTCTTGGAGCATCAAGAGATGAAAAAGAAAAATGAAGATCAAGCTGTCAAAATTGCTAAGCTAGAGAATAAACTCAAGAGAGAAAGAGCCACCGTTCAATCTCTCCTAATGAATTCTAGATCGGTTGCTCCATCCATTCCTGCTCCTCACCCTCCACCGCCCTCTACTACCTAGTTCTGGTCCTTTGTTAAGTCTTGCTTAGTTTTTACTCAAGTGCACTTATTTATGCCGATGTACTTTCTTTACTATTAATGTTTATTGTTACTTTCAGGGTCCTTATCTTTGTTTTTCAATTTACGTTTGCAGTTTCTCATGAAATATTCCTTTAGTATTTCATTATTGCATCAGTACTACCTTCATGGTCTTGAGCTTTGCACAAATTGGACTTTACACTAATAGTTACCTTCACTTGTTTTATGATGACAAAAGGGAGAAATTTTAATACTGTGTGGCTTATAACCCAATGTGTTAATCTGGATAACCCGATATGCTAATTTGATTCTTTTACAAGGTTCGTTGGCTATCTCAGTTTAAATACGCAGGTATTGACGTTCAGGGTATACCAATATAAAAGGATCAAGAGTTTGTCATCATCAAAAAAGAGAAAACTGTTATACTTAATCAGTTTTGATGATTTGCCAGAATATAAGAACCAGGTGCTTGAATGTGATCCTTTTAGTTGAAGATCAATACAAAGTAAAAGAATCTCTGTCAATGCAGGAAATGAAGGTTCCTTAAAGAAAGAAACGCTCAAGTAGAGATAAAGATTAAAGTGGCAAGATAATGATAAGGATGAGTCCAAGCAACCAAGGATATTAGAATGAAGTAAGAAGTCGTTGGATCATAGGATTTCTTGGGGATTTAGAACTCTACTAGTATGTGAGTATCTAGTAAGAGCTATAAATACCCATGGATCTTCACAGTGAAAT
>JBDJHY010000008.1:5522860-5535402 GCA_039654485.1 Withania somnifera | reverse complement strand
TTTATTCCACTAAGTTTTCTAATAAAATTTTAATAAAATATATTATTTTTTAAAAAAATGAGCATTAAGATGAGACTAGTTTAAATACACCATATTATGAATATCCGTTGCACAAATTATTATTTTTTTTGGTAAGCTTGAAAAACAGATAGATTGCAACTAACTCAAGTGAGCAGCTTACTAGCAGCTCAAGTAAACAAATTGCAAGCAACTTCCTTAAAATCCACGCAATAGCTTTCTTAGGATTGCCTATTTGCAAGTAGCTCAAGCAAGAGATCAAGCAAGTAGTTTGCCAACATCTTCTGAAAAGCCTTGTAGCAGTTTCTCGAAAAGCCTCACAAATGGTTTTTTTCTCTTATAAATAGAAAGTCAATTCAAAATTAAATAGTATAATAGTCTTTCTCTATACTTAGCTCCTGTGTATTTATTTAATAACTTTTCTTTTATAATAGAGATCTTTTTTAGACATTTGTCCACCTAGATGTTCACCAACTAGTACGTAACTTTCTGTACATTTCATTCGACTAACGCATGAGATGTCCCGTCTTTTTCATATAAATATCGAGAAAACCTCAAAAGACACATGTGACTAGAACATGAGATGTAACTTTCTTTTTCTTTAAAAGAACTAGTAAATTAACTCATTTGTGGAATAAACTGTTTAAACAGTGGTCTAAAAGCCCCTTTCTCACTTTTGAGCAATTTTGATTTCACAAGGTCCTAATTTCTTTGAGAGATAACTATATAAACATGTGTTGAGCAGCTTTTTTATTCTCACAATACTTGGAAACTAACCTACTTTCATTCAGAATATGGTTATATTTTGCTTTGCATTTTCAATAGCAGCACATCTCTCAGTTGTTGTAGCAGTTCGAAATCACCCTACTAGCATGTCTCCATCATTGCCCCTACCACTCCATGTTTGTACACTATTGCGATACCAACTTCATCTATTATTCAATTCACCAGCTCCGCTACCATTATCACCAACTTATCGTGTTCATAAGTTACTGTCTCAAACATCACTATTGTTATCCTCCTCGTCACTACAACCTTCATATGTGCTTGAATCTTCAGCTTTGCAACCATTGATTCAACTACAGTCCTCGCGTCTTTTGCAACAAGTACCTTCATATGATTTGGAAATTTCTTTGTTGCAATACTCGGTAATGTTGTTTCTTTTCAAAATTTAGTTGCTTTTTAGCCATAATTAATCTATGTGATGGATTTGAGTAGGACGCTACTTTCTTTCCCTTCATCAAGTTATAAGATTCTCTTTGATGTTCCTCCAAAAGGAGTACCAACATGGTGTTCTTCTATGAGTTAAAAACAACAACAACGAACATACCTAACATAGTCTCACAAGTGAAGTCTGAAGAGGACAGAGTGTATGCAAATCTTACCTCTACTTGGGAGCTAGAGTCTTCGGTGAGTTACAACGGACGAACGTGTATTGTTTTAGCTGTACGCGTATAATTACTAAAACAACAAGCATTAACCATTGGCTAATGAAAATACGTAAAACCTTATAATTAACAGTAATATTCCAGATCCATCTAATATTTTGTGTCAAATGATACAATCGCAGCAACTTTACACATACAATAGAGAAAAAATTAAGATACATCTGGATAATTTATAAACTGCTAAAGCTAACCTAAACATGTTGCTGATAGTTTCATAAGAGGAAAATAATGAATAACAAACAATCAAAAGAAAATATATGAGAAAGTTAGAGCAACCAAAGTATCAATGAATCTTGATCTTCAAAATTTTCTTGTAAAACTCCAGCCCTTCTAAGTCTTCTCCTCTGATTTGGATGCTCAAATTACCTCTATATAAACCAGTTGAATCATTTGAAATTTAGATCATGTCATCATGCAGGAAGTAGGTTTTCTTCCAATGTAGTTGGAGGAGATACTTTGGGAGCAATAGATTTTTCTGACTTGGAAAAGATAATGAGAGTCTGCATCAAGACTAGGACCAAGACCAAGAAAACTGCACAAAATACAACTCCTCCCCTATAGAATGGACACCACTTGAAAAATTTTATAGCACTGAAGAAAAGGAAACATGACCAACAAATAACAACCTGCATTTCAACAAAATAATCTAGTTGTTAAAGAGGAGAATAAATAGAAGTGAGGCAACAGTGGAATATTTTATGAATTTGCTCCCTCCTCACCATTAGGGATTTTTTTGGTCTTCCAATATCTTGACATTCTTGGTCACCAAAAGTACCCGTAGCAAGATGCCGGTCCAATAAAGCATCCTAACACCAGTGAAATAAGGATAGAACCATCAAAGATATATAACAATTAACCAGAACAAGTGACAGCGGAGTACTTTGTGACCAATAAATGCATCAATCTACAATACTACATGGTGAACTTTGCTGGATGCCCCACATTGGACCAGAGTATGGACTAGTATTTCATAATATGGTCTTGGACGGTCTTTACCTCAAGAGCTAGTGTTTGAGGTTCATTTTCTTTCACATATCATCAGGTTAAACCCATTCCTACTCTCGTTTACTAGTGTAAGGTCCATGTTGTATTGTCCGAGCACCAGATGTCTAGTCTTTGGTGAGACGGTTTATTAGATTTCCCACAATAGAGTAAAGGGTACGAGTTATTTTCTCTTTATTTGGTATTGAGTAATCCTCTTCTAAGGAGCCAACTATGGAGACAAAATTAGGCTCCAACTTCTATTCTTCCCAAACTTCACGAGCGTTCACATACTCCCTGTTTTCATAGTTTCCACAATGGAGCACCTAGCCCCCACCTCCCCCAAAATCTTCTTAGAGTCATAGAGAGATAAATGATCGAGACATTGTATTCTTAAAAACGTTTTGCATTCTATGATAAATCAACCAAGCCTTATTGTATAGAATTCTACCTTTACAACAAAAACATCTCTGCACCATTGCGCAATGCCACTCTCATCTTCTGGTAATTCCTGCATCAAACAGCGTTCGATACGCACATGAACCTACAAAGAGACAAGACAGATAAAATGTCAAATCATCATGAGCAGGAAACCAGTCATATGCCCATAAAATGCTAGTATGGAGTCTTCCCTAACACTTGATGTCGTGCTTACTACTTTGTAAAACATAGAAGATTGATTAGATTGGCTGACTTTCTGTAGGTTATATATATATTCAGTTATGCAGCTTTCTCGGTAGCCTCTAGGCAAGTTTGGTTAATTAAAGTGTATATCCGTGATAATCTCATTTCTTTCGACTGAGAGGGGGTCCCCACCTTCTTCTATTTCTACTTTATCTGAGAATCTACTCAACTGTAATATATGTGATCACTGCAAAAGATCAAAATCAAACAAAGAAATGATGCATTCATCTAACTCTCAAGCAAGAATTTTGAACTCACTAAATAGACATTTTTAAAGAACAGAAATGTAGAAACTTGATAAGTTTATGTTACTCATGTCAATTAATTAGCAAGCTATTAGGAGTTTTTAGTTTCCTATCATTATTATAGGAACAGTATATTTCCATCGATTATAATTGATTGTATTTCCTTAATCAATTAGGATTCACTTGTACAAATTAAAGGTTCAAGAGATGGAAAAGATTCTGAATTGTGTTTTATTCATACTGAGCAAAGCACTTTCTATACAATCGATAGACCAAGATTAACTCCTAAATAATCGGAGTATAGAGCTGTAACTAATAGCTGATATACAGCTAAAAATGACAACTAATATACACCAAATTATGCACAAACAAAGGAAAGAATATCTGTACAATATACGAACACAATCCGTCATGCCCCAATACGCCCCTTCAAGTTGAAGGTGGGATGATCAATAACCTTTAACTTGGACAGATGTTGATGAAAAGCAGACAAGGTAAAGGCTTATGTAAGCATGTCCGCAAGCTGAACGAGCACCAGTTTTCGCTGCACTTGATCTCTAAAAAAGTGAAAATCAACTTCAATAACTGGATTTTGACAACGATAGGTAGCCCCAACATTATCACAATAGATTATGGGTCGATCAGGCAGCTGCACATGTAGTTCTACAAGAAGTTTTTGAACCCAATTGACCACAGCAAGTGCAGAAGCTACTGCACAATATTCTGCTTCAGTGGAGGAGCACGCAACAGTGCATTGCTTCTTGGATGACCAACTAATGGGTTTTGCACCAAGGTACAGGATATACTTCTTGGATAACCAACTAATAGGATTTGCACCAAGGTACAGGATATATCTAGATATGGAAGTCCTTTCATTAATATCACCAACGCAATCAGCATCTGAATACATAAAGTACCCAGTATTTGTCTTGCTCGTTATCTATAAGCCATGATTTTTGGTATGTTAGAGGTATCACATGTGTCGCTTAGCAAAAGACCAGTGTGTTTTCTAGAAGCATGCGTGAATTGAGATAATTTGTTTACTATAAAGCTTATATCTAGTCTGGTGAATGACAGATCTTGAAGCTTACCAAGTACTTGAGGATACAAAGTGGCATCCGCTAGAGGTGTATCATCCTTAAAGATAGTGAGGCAGTGGAAGTTATAACAGGCTTACATTCATACATTTTATGGGCAGAAAGAAGATTAGAAACATACTTGACCTGAGAAAGAACGATCTCTTCTTTAGTGCAGAGAACTTCATTTCCCAAAATATTAGTGCAGATGTCTAAGGTCTTTGAGACAGAATCTGGATGACACAACCTGGATAACTTTTTTCATAACATTAGAGTTGGATCCAGTGATAATTATGTCATCAACGTATACAAGAATGTAGACCAACGCTCCATTTTGATGAATAGCGAAGAGTCAGAATTAGACTCTGAAGGCAATCTGAAGCAAGAATTTCTTTAACTTAAGAGTACCAAGCTCGAGGAGCCTGCTTAAGTCCATAAATTGCTTTCTTTAATTTTCACGCATAATGAGGAAAATCAGGATGAGCATACCCCACGAGGTTGACGCATATAAACATCTTCTTCAAATTGTTCTTGAAGAATGCATTATTCACATCCATTTGGTGTAAATGCCAATTGTGCTGAACTGCAAGCAAAAAATAGAGTCTAACAGTAACAGGTTTTACCACTGGACTGAGTGTTGAGTGATAATCCACACCTGGTCGCTGCGTGAAATCCCTTGCAACTAACTGAGTTTTATACCTGTCAACACTTTCATCTGATTTGGTTTTGATACGATATAACCATTCGCAATAAAGAACATTTTGAGAAGAGGATGGTGGTACAAGCTCCACGTCTTGCTATCCATCAATGTCTCAAACTCAAGTTTCATCGCTTCTCTTCGGTGTGCACTCTTTTGGGCTTGCTTATAAGCAGTGGGAAGTGGTTCGGTTACACAACTGCAAGATAATCAAATACTTGCTTGGGTTTGGTGATATTGTTAAATGAACGAGTAATAGGTCGGTAAATGGATGGTTGTTGGGTATGTGGGGAAGTTGTGGTGGAGGATTAGTGATGATTTGGAGTCGGGATGGGTGTGGGCACATGGTGGATTGACGAGGAAGGATGTGGAGTTGGTATAGATGAAGGGGTTTTCTTGGTGTGACGATTTCGGCATTGACGCTGGATTAGTGGTTGTGTGGTAGGTGGGACAACAATAGACTGTGTGGATCAATCTGAGACGGTGGCAGGAGTTGGCATAGTTGCCAAAAATGGACCTGCAGAAGTCGCCAACAATTCTGGAGCAACCTTTATTAGCTGGATAATCTCATAATCAACTGGAGGCACAGACTTGACATTAGGATCATTCGACTCTTTGTACAAGTTATGCCACTCTAAGTTTGAAATTCTTTAATATTTTAAAGATGAAAATATATCCAAAAAAGGACATTTATTTTCTTAAAAAGTAACATCTCGTGAAATATATATCCTTTTGTGAAATAGGATCATAACACTGATGACTGAGATGGGTATTACAGTAAAAGGGGTGAACTTAGGTTCTAGTTTGTGTTTGCTATATGGTTTAAGCCATTGATAACATAGACAATCAAAAGTATGAATGGACTGATAATTTGAAATTTCTCCAAATAATAGTTCGTATGAAGAATCATAATGAAGTGTATGGTTGGGCAGTTTGTTAATCAAGAAAGTGGCTTGTTGATAGGCAAATGACCAAAATACTGGAGGCATGGACGCTTGGTGTAAAATGGTTTTTGCTATTTCAATGATGTGGCGGTGTCTACGTTCAGCCACAGCTACTCATTGTGGTGTGTATGGTGGTGATACAAGGTACTCAGTGCCATTGGTATGAAGAAATAACTTGAAACCTTCAAATTCACCACCACCATCAGCGTAAACTGAGAGTAATTTTGTATGAAAATAATTTTCAAGGGGTTTAAATTTAAAAATAATTGTTTGGACCTCACTTTTATTTCTAAGCATCTACAACCAAATGTATTTTGTAAATTGATCAACAAAAATTACATAATATAATTTTTGTCAATTGACAAACCAGGTGAGGGTCCCCCAATATCACTGAAAATAATTTGTAAAGGCTTTTTTCTCACCATAGTATTCTTAAGGAAAGCTTTCCAACGGCTTTTATTAGCAGAGCAATAATTACGATAATCAAACATTTTAAAATTTGAAACTAGAACTGAAAAATTTTGTGTTTTTTAAGCACTCTTTTATTTGGGTGTCCTAATTTTCTAAGCCAAGATTGTATAGATTCTGTCATATAGGAGTGTGATAGCTCAGTTTGCATTGAGATCCTCCAGCAGGCCACTCAAAGTCCTTTATTCTGGCCTCATGCCAACAGTGCCCCCATAACTCAGGTCCTTCACAAGAAAATCAAAAGGAAAAATTTCTATGGATGTTAGATTATCTTTGCAAAATTGAGATACAGATGTAAGGTTACGTTTAATCTATGGTGCACTTAAGTATGGAACTTCTTATTTGAAGCATTAATTTGAACATGACCAATGCGAGTTATAGGGATTTGTTACTATTACCCATGATAATATCCTCAGTACCAGGTACTCATCCGAGCGTTGAAGATGTTGAGAATCAGCATTCATATGATGTCCTGAGTCGACAACCCAACAGAAAAGTTTGCTCTGGCTTTTAAGTGATTGTGGGAGCACGAATGACATACATTGGCAGTATGCCCAGTGCAACCACATAGCAAACAAGCTGGACGATTTTGTTGAGGGTCTGCTGGAAACCAATTTGGTGGTGAGGCTAGTGCATTTTTCTTCTTGTGATGTTGTGAATGCCATGGTTGTCCTCTCTTTTATTTCGGGGTGTACAATTATTTTACGATGGTTTTTGTGCCACTGCAGCTATAATTAAGGCATGATTAGGCTTTTTATGCTTATGGAGGAGCTGTCTATTGAGAAGCTTGTTTTACAGTTCCCCATACGATTTGGGTGTATCTTGTGCTTGGATAACAGATGAAATTGAATCATACTCGGGTGCTAGACCACTGAGTATTTTGACAAGAAGTTCATCATCGGGAATAGGAGTTCCAATTGTTGCAACTTCATCAACAACTTCCAAATCTCGTGCAAGTACTTTGTCATACTGCAAGACCTTTTTATGAGGGTAGCCAGAGAGGTTCGGGGACTAAAATATGCGATTTGTTAGCATACAGTTTATGCAGTGTGTCCCACGCTTGCTTCGAGGTGGAAGTTTTAGTGATTGCAGAGGTGATAGTAGGATCATCAAATGCCATTAAGGCAATGCCAATCAACTAGTATGAAACTAGACTTTATACTTGGGATGGATACCTGATGTGCTATTGGATGGGCACTACTTTTTTGCTTCAAGGGATAATTGGAAGGACTCAACCATGGAGACTACAAGTGATAGCATCCATGGAAGCTCATCATTATTTAAGAAAGCTTGGGAAGTTCCAAGAGCGCCCATGATAAGATCCTAAACAAGGAAATTTCAAGACAAGCTTTAAAAAGTGTCTTGCAGTGGAAGAAGAGCTCAAGCCCAATGAAGATATTTCCTCAAATCTTACACATATTTGGAGGAAAATTAAAGTCCAAGATTGGATGGAATGGGGCCCAAATCTACCCACAAATGAAGAAAAAAGCTGCATCACTTATTTAGTCTTTTTTAAACTAGTGTCTAGAACTTGCATTTAAAGCATTGTCTTAATCTATGTTGACTGCATTGGCCAAAGTATGGGCAGCCTTCTATGTACCTAAGGAATATAGTTCTCATTTAACTTTGTCTTTGACGAATCCCTTCTAAGATCTATATAAAGGGGTTTTTTTCTTTCCATTGTAACTAAGTTTGATTATAATATTAATATAACAGCCTAATGGCTTTGGAGAACTTAGTTCCTCTTTGTGTTATGCGCTCTTTGTTCTACTTTGAATCATAGCTTGGATATCTTTAATGATAAGATTCCTCGTTTGAGTTCCCTCCCTTTTATTCTTATTCTTCATCTTCTTTAAATTGATTCTCTATTCTGTTAAACAAGATTTTAAGTATCAAATACTTGAGCTTTGTTCTCTCTTTTCAATAATAAATTTCTCCCCCTTTTTCTTCTAATTTTAAAGTTTTCCGCTATCTGCGTTGTTATCAAGTGGTATCAGAGCTTTGGATGGTTGGGTATTCTTATACTTACCTCCTATATTGATTTGATTAAAAAAAAGAAAATTACTAAAAAAAAAATTAAAAAATTCCTCACGTGAATAGTGACGTAAACAGTAAATTTCTACTATTCTTCACTTGTTCATGGTTTATTCTATACTTTATCTTTGTGATTTCGTGACTTTGAATTATTGAAAATCTGATTTTCTTTTGAAAATCTCATTTAATTTAAAGATTCTTTCACTTTTGGACATCAAGAAAATCAAAAGTCATTTGGGGGATTGTAAAGGTTATTATAGCTTCAGGGATTCAAAACCCATTTAACATGTTCTAGGTCTTCTTAATAGTACTTATATGCTACATTCAATTTTCTATTTATTCTCTAATTAGATACTTTTAAGTATTTGTTCATACTTAGTATAGTCTAGTTATTTTGTGGCTAGTTTTTTTCTTTGTGCCAATTATTTTGTGCTTTTCTTTTTATTTTCATTGTATATTTCTTATTTTGAATCCATTATAGTATTATTCTTTCCTTTGTTTAAACATAAACTCCATTCTTGAATCAAACCTTGAAATTTGATTTGAAGTATTTGAGTTGGTGGTTCATGGAAGAATTTTGAGGATCACCTTTGAGTGTTAAAAGCAAGAGTGATGAGATTATTTGAGGGTAAAAGCCTAATTATTTGATATACAAGAGTTGAGAGTAATTACTTGTGTGAGGCTACTTTACTACTAATAATCTCTTGGTTAGTAGATGTCTTCTACAGATTGTGAAAGCATTTGGAGCGACGAAATGGATGATATAGTGGAGATAGATGATTGGAGATCTGATGCAAAGGATAATGAAAGGTACATGAACTATAACTCTTGTCATGAGAGTGGTGTCTATGATAACTCAAATGCTAACCAAACCAATGAATCACATTAGATTTGTGATTTGAGTAAAGACAACATTTCTGATGATTTTTCTAGTGATGAATCTTCTTATTATGATGATATTAGTGATGGTTATGAATGTGCTGATTCTGTTTGAGTTGGCAAAGTGGGTATTCAAAGTATTTTAGTAAAATCTAGTTTGGTAGAAGTGTCCTAGAAAGGTCACAAAATTAGTAAAGTTAACACACTTTTTTAAATTAGGACCGAAGTGTTGTCTAATGTGTGTGCTACTAAGATTGACAAGACTGTTTGTCACAACTTAGTAAGTGTTTCTTTGTTAAAAAAGTGAGTTTATCTTGTGTAAAGCATGTTTCACCCTGTATTTTCAAAGGAGTGAAAGTTGAGAAGAGAGCGTTAGTGACATTATCTCTTGGGAGATACAAGGGTGGGATTTGGTGTAATGTGGTTCCGTTATTCACATATCATGTCTTATTGGGAAAGCCATGGTATGTTTATCGAAAAGCTATATATGATCAAGAAAAGAATAGATATTCCTTGTTGAAAGATGATGGGAAAAAGACTACTCTAGTTTCTTTAGCCCCTACGAAAATTCAAGAGAATCAAGGGAGAAAAGATCTATGGAGGTGTTTCACAAGGAAAAAGAATGCAAGGGGAAGAACAAAGGCAGGTTTAAGAAGCCTTACATTAAAATTAATGTTAGCAGCCTTCCAATGGATAAAAGAGGAATTCTTGGAAAGTATATGGGAGCTTGTGATACTGAATTGAAAAGCTTCTCTATACTAAATAAAAGTGAGGATGAGAGAAAAAAGAAACACAGAAGGAAGGGTGAGCAGTTTGATAACTCAAGAAAGACAAAAAAAGAGGACGTGATGAGTGAAGAGAGTGAGCTATCAAAAAGTAACAATAAGTGGAAAGAATTGATAGATGTGAATTTGAGAGGTAAAATAGAGAGTGAACAAGTGCATTTGAGAGATGAAGAAAAAGAAGAGATTAAAAGAATAGAGTGCATAAGTGTGAAAGATTGTTGTTCAAGCTCTAACCAATTAACTAATTCTTTTTCTAGTATTTATGTTTCAAATATCCAGGTTAGTGAAGAAGAATTCAATGAAGAGTTGGAACAACAATTGCATATCGTAAGGAAATTCAGTTTTGAGGAAGGTTTGGAAAGAAAATCATGGAGCCAATTACAAGTTGAGGACAAGTTTGAGCTTGATGATCTCATGTGGTTTCAAATAAAGCTTATCTTGTACCATAAATTAAAGAGGCTAAGGTTTTAAATGAAGGTATAGCTCAAATCGAGAGTGAACCTTACCTTGTTGATTATTTCCCTCATATGATCAATATGCCATAAAGTGATGAGAAAAAGGTGCAGGATAACTTGAGTACACAAATCCAAGAGAACTTGAAAGAGGTTGAGTCTTGCTCATATTCCTATATGCTAAATCTTTCTTGCTTTAGTATCACCTCTGAATCCACGCAGAAAATTAAGGAAGAACCTTGTGAAGTGGAGGATAGTAATTGATGTGCAGAAGAAATTAATCTTGGCCAATGTTTTAAGGTATACAACAACCCATTGTGGGAATAATTTGGTGCAAACTTTAAAGTGTTCTCTAATCCCTTATTGTTTAAGAACATTAATGGCAAAGTTGCCAATAAAGACATTGGGACACTTCGAAATTTGGATGCCATGAATGTTGAGAATATTGAGTTAAATGAAGAATCTAATGGCATGAGTGGAAAAAATGAAAAGTGTTCACTAGTTGCTAACTTTATAGTATCTTTGTCTTGTTTTGAAGATCCATTTTTACAAATTCAATCCAAGCCATTTTTCAAGAAAATCACTTTTGATCAATATCTTGACTATGGTATATCCAAGGTGTGAGGTTAAGTTGATTAGAAAGGGCAAATATGATATGTTTTCTTGGTACTCATATGCTTTTGGCCTTGCTACTGGTCCTCTATTGTTTAAAAGACTTATGAATTGTGTCTTCAGTGCTTATGTTGGTAATTATATTATTCAATTAGATAATGTAATGTTTGGATATTTAAAAGAGATGTTGTGCATAAAAAAACTATATGGATTAAGTGGTTGCATAATCACTACTTGGTGTTATTTTTACCATATGTTTGTTCTTCTCCCGCTGTTTACTTTCTACTAATTGTGATTATCATGTTGGTTGTAGGCATTGGTGATGATTTGAGGACAAATCTTCTTTAAGAGGAAAATAATGCTAACAACCATGGCGGCTCAAATTCATGAAAGCATAGATATAGCCAACGCCAAGATTCGAGGATCTTTTTCAAAAAGGGGAGAATGATAGTACCCATAGAAGCTCATCATTATTTAAGAAAGCTTGGAAGTTTCGAGAGGACCCATGATAGATCCTAAACAAGAAAATTTCATGACAAGCTTAAACGGGCTAGAATTAGCAATTCAAAAGTGTCTTGCAATGGAAGAAGAGCTCAAGCCCAATGAAGATGTTTTTTCTCAAATCTTACACCTATTTGAAGGCCCAAATTAAAGTACAAGATGAGATGGAATGGGACCCAAATCTACCCACAAATAAAGAAAAAAGACTGCATCACTTATTTAGTCATTTTTAACTAGTGTCTAGAACTTGCATTTAAAGCATTGTCTTAATTTATGTTGACTACATTGGTCAAAAATGTAGGCAACCTTCTATGTACCCAGAAAATATAGTTTTCATTTAGTTTTGTCTTTGATCAACCCCTTCTAGGATCTATATGAAGGAGTTCTTTTTTTAACATTATAACTAAGTTTGATTATAATATTAATATAACAACCTTGTGGTTGTTTTGGAGAACTTGAGTTTCTCTTTGGGTTAAGCCCTCTTTGTTCTACTTTGAATCATAACTTGAATATCTTTACTAATAAGATTCCTCATTTGAGTTCCCTCCCTCCTATGTCTTAATCTATGTTGACTACATTGGTCAAAGTGTGGGCAACCTTCTATGTACCTAGAAAATATAGTTTTCATTTAGTTTTGTCTTTTACCAACTGTAATGACCCTTAAGGTCATTTATCATAAATATGTAGTGTCTTGCATCCTAGAGTGTTTCGGTAGTTG
>JBDJHY010000008.1:5502297-5520002 GCA_039654485.1 Withania somnifera | reverse complement strand
ATTAAAATTTCTATTATTTTTATTGCTATTTTATTATTTTTATTACCTTGTTGGTGCGATACTTCGTAGTTTGAGGAAGTTCTTACATAGAACCATGATCTATCTTATCTTTCATAAGCCCCATTTCACGTACTCGTGCTAGAAGTATCTAGTCATGTTTATTCCAGCCAGGTCAGTTGACATCTTAGGAAGGTCTAGTTCATCTCAGAGTGTCATGTGCACGATTAGTGTCCAACTCAACTTGAGTTAATTGATTCTTCATCCATCTATCCCTATGGATGTGAGTTGCATGTAGCATTGCATGACTCTCGTTGAGTATATTAATATTTTACATGGTTTATGATAGCTTAGTTGAATGGGTAGCATGTTCAAGAGTTGTGCACGTTGTTTCAGAGTTAAGTAAGTCATATCTCGTAGTAAATCACTTTAGTGTCAACTTAATTATTCATTCAAGGATGAACGATCTCAAGAGAGAAATAATGTAACACCCCATATCCATCAACTCTGTTTAAGAGAGTTTAAGATAGAAATAATGTTTAACCTTTTACATGTTAAAGGTTTATCCATCAACTCTTAACTCTTAACTCTTCAAATAATGTAACCCTTAAACTCTCTAAGTGTATCACCCTAAGTTTGTGAGTTTAAGAGAAAAAGACTACCCTTTTACATGTCTTTTATATTGAAGAGTCAAATTGGTAAAATTTTTTATAAAAGCATGAACCTTATAAGTTTTACATAAATTGATGATTATTTGAGTTAAGAGTTGATGGATGAGTATTTGAGTTAAGACTCTCTAAGTGTTTATATAATACTCGTCCATCAACTCAAACTCTTAACTCATCAACCCTTAAACTCTTCTCTCTTGAAATAATGTAACCCTTAAACTCTCTAAGTGTAACACCCTAAGTTTGTGACTTTAAGAGAAAAAGACTGCCCTTTTACATGTCTTTTATATTGAAGAGTCAAATTGGAAAAAAAAATTTATAGAAGCATGAACCTTATAAGTTTTACATAAATTGATGAGTATTTGATGTTGAAGTATGTTTACAAGTAAGAATCACAAGGCATGATTTTATGATGTTTACAAAGTTAAATCATAGAACTTGATTAAGCATTGAAGTATCATGAATAACTTGACATTCTACAAGATATTAAGGCTAACTATGAAGAGTGTATAAATTGAGTATTTTTTGCAAACTAAGCCCAATCGAGAGTATCGATTCTTTCAATAATAATGCTTGAATTACACGTTTATGAAGAATGAGCATGTTATGAGGTAATAATACAACATTTATAAGATAAATTTTTTCCCAAAGAGGCTAAACAAGGATTTTTAATTGGTTGGTCGGTTTTCTCTAATATGAGTTGCACTGGTCAAGGTGAGCTAAGAAGTAAGAAGTGAATGTTAATGAATGTTTTAGAAAGGAGTATTATTATCAAGAGGATTCAACTTAAAATCTCTTATCCCTTAACCTGCGATCGTCAACTGTAGGAACTATATTATGACCCAATGAGAGCCTATTTATATATGCTTAGTAGATCCACTAGGAGGATGTAGTATTGGCCGTTTATCCTACAAGGTTTAGGGAGCAACCAACATAGAATTATATGTTGAACTTTGTAGCCATATGCATGGAGTATGTCAATTATAAAAACTTGCAAAGATGTTAAAATGTATGTTTGAAGGAAAAAGATGATGAAGAAGGTTTTGACACAATGTCTTTTATCTTGTTAAAACTAATAATGTCTTAAGATGCTTTATTGAGTGTTTTATAATACTCCTGAGAATGATGTTTTACTAAGTTTTACTTAGACTCTTGAAAGGTGAAGTTTTATTTATAAACTATCAGTTTTGCATAATATTACATGTTGAGATTTATAATTCTGAGTAAGATTTATAGTTTTGATAATTTAGTAATAATCTATTTTACTCTATTTACGAGTTCATTAATTATGATGAGTTTTGAAGCTTATGTTTGATACTTGATGTTTTAAATACATCCATCCTTCATGCATCGTAGTGTTCAATATGGAGTATGTCAGTATAGTAATGATTATTAACATGATGGAAGAGATATTCTATACATGGCATTTAGTGTAGAATATATTATATTTAATATAGAATTAGTTGTAGAATATATTATATTTAGTGTAGAATACCATGTAACATTAGTGTATACATTAATTTGTATAATTTACATTAAGTGTAAAATATTTTCTTTTGTGTATAAATGCTTATGTAATTATTCTTCAGCTTCTCTTGTTTTCTCTCTTGTTGACATGTTACCAGAGCCATTTTTTTATTCATAGAATCCTTGATTTGTGGTTACTTTCAATTTTTTTGAAGGTTTTTTATTTTATTGGTTGTTCATCAACAATTAGTCCTATTTTTTTAGGACTCTTGGTCTTGATTATTTTAATTATTTTTTGGTATCATTGTGTTTTTTATTTTTTCTATTCTAGAAAATGTCTTCGCATCACTTTGAGTTTTTCAATATTCATTTCACTAGAAAAAATTATTAAACTTGGGAATTTCAGTTTCAACTCTGTATTCTGAAAGATAATTTTGGGGTCATATTAATGGAAGTGATCCTGCTCCTACTGATCGTACAAAGTTAGATCAATGAATGATCAAAGATGTTCGGGTCATGTTAGGGATTTTAAGGTGAATTGATAAGTTCATGCCATACAAAACTGGAAAGTCCATGTGGGATTATTTATAAAAGGTTTACAACCAAGACAATAGCACAAGATGCTTTCAGTTAGAGCATGACATTGCTAATTACTCTCATAGAAATCTCTCTATTCAAGAATAGTTTTCTGGATTTCAGAACTTATGGGCTGAATTCACTGACATTATTTATGCTAAAATACATGTTGAATCTCTCTCTCCAATTCAAGAAGTGTATGAGCAAAGAAAGTGAGATTAATTTTTAATGAAATTGTGATTTGATTGTGAGATTTCTCGATGAATATTGACCCATCTCCCTCCTTGGATGTCTATTTTAGAGAATTACTTTATGAAGGGAAATGCTTTGTTACACAAAATGTTTTCAAGCAAGATAATATTTAAATTGTTGCATTTGCTGCTAATATAAAAAGAAAGGGCAGCGATATGAGCAAAACTCAATGCTACAGTTGCAAATATTATGGTCATATTTCTAGCAATTGTGGTAAGAAGTATTACAATTACTGTAAACAGCATAGGCATATTATCGAATATTGCCCCAGACATCCTCAAAACCATAGGATCAATGCTTTTCAAACTGGGATAAATAGTTCCACTTCTGACAATCCATCTTTAACTAGCACAGCTAAACAAGTTCTTACTCCTGAAATGGTACAAATGATTGTTTTAGCCTTTTCAATTTTGGGGATACAATGTAATGATATTACATCTAAATTATGGCCCATTGGTTCTAGTGCTTCCAATCATATGACCAACTCTACTAGTATGCTAATAATAAACTTTGTGAGTATCATGGTCCATCACAAATCTAGGTTGCTAATAGTAGTAATTTATCCATTACCAAGGTTAAAGATATTACTACAACTTTCAGGAATGTTTTTGTTTCACTAAAGTTCTCTACTAGTCTTATTTCAGTTGTCCAATTGGTAGATAACAATTGAAATGTAAACTTTTCTTATAATGATTTCCTTGCACAGGATCAATTGCGGGGAAAATAGTCGTGAAGGGGCCTAAAGTTGGAAGATTATTTCCAATACGATTTTTAACTTGTCGTGTTTTATCTTTTTCTTGCACTTCTACACCTAGTAAGACTGATGATGACATAAGCATTTAGGATATCAAAATTCTATTTTGTTGTCTCATTTGTCAAATTCTGGTCTATTGGGAAATAAAAATTAATTTTCGGCAACTCCCTTTGATTGTTTTATGTGTTAATTATGCAAAAGTTAGACTCTTCCTTTTCTTAGTTTTTGTAGTCGTACTACAAAGTGTTTTAATGTCATTCATAGTGATATTTGGGATATTTCATTCATATTTTAAATTTTTGATTCTTACTTCAAGTACTTTCTAACATCCATATATGATTATAGTTGATTTACATGGGTGTATTTTTGCCATTTCAAATCTGAAATATTTTTCATGTTCAAGATACATTTATCCTGCATTGAGAATTAATTTTCCATCTGCATCAAAAATATTAATATCTAATTCTGATGGAGAATATATACCTATTGAGTTCAACAATTTCTTACTTCAGAAAGGAATTGTCTCAACACCCTTGTCCATACATGTCGCAATAAAATAGGGTTGTTGAGAATAAAACTCATCATTATTTGGATGTTTTATTTTTTGAGTCCTATGTCCCATCTAAATAGTGGACTAAAGCTTTGTCCATAGTTGTCTATTTAATAATAGGTTACCATCTAAAGTGTTACATCTTGAGTCTCCATATTTATTATCTTTATCACCAAAATCCTAGATATGATAATTTTAATAAATTTAGTTGTGTTTGTTTTGTGCACTACCCTCCTTCTTAACACATTAAACTTTCTTTTCAGTCTGTTAATTGTGTTTTTATGGGTTATAGTACTTCACAGAAAGATTTATTCATGTGTGTAGAAATGTTTTTTTTTTTAGCATCAATATTTCTTTCCTACTTATTTTGAGTCATCTTCTACTCTTGCTCCTCTTATTCTTCTTATTTTTGAAGATTTTTCATTTTTTTCTAAGAGGATTAAACTTGGAATTATGTATGAACGACGTCAATCAACTTTACCCCATTCCGAAATTGATAAGTCACCGAAGATTGCTCCTTAACCAAAATCAGAGATTTTTTCATGGTTTGATCCTCTTGAGCCTCTTCGATGATCTTCTAAGGTATATCATACTCCTAAGTAGTACGTTCTTATACTTTATCCAGCATTTTTTATTTCAATAAGTTATTCACAAGCCTCCAAGATTGAACGTTGGTAGAAAGAATTAAAGGAAGAACTTTTGGCACTTAAGTGAAATAACACATGGGACATTTTACTTGTCCTTTAAATGTCTGTCTAACTGGATGTAAATGGGTTTAATTAATTAACTTCATTCTGATGAAACTCTTGATCGATACAAAAAACTTGATTAGTTGTCCTTGTTAAAAAACAGGAGTATGGGGTGGACAATGAGGAGACTTTTGCACAAGTAGAAAAGATGACTACGATGCTCACTATTATTTCCATTTTTGTGTCACAAAACTTTCCTCTTCATGAAATAGATGTAAAAAATGCTTATCTATATTGTGATCTCTCAAAGACGATATTTACATGAATTCTCCACTTGGGTTTTTTCAAATCACCTACATCAGATGTTTGCAAGTTGAAGCATTCTTTATATGGTTTAAAATAATCTCCCAGATCTTGGTTTGACAAACTTTTGATCTACGTTGCTTTACTTTTTCTAAAAAGAAAAGAGTAAATATGAATCATCTTTGTTTGATTGGAAAAAATCTAATGGTTGAGTGCTTCTTTAGGTATATGTGGATGATATTTTTATTACAAGAATTGATTCTTCATTGATTTCTAGCCTCCAATAGCATCTCAGGATCTTTTCATATGAAAGATCTTTGTATTGTCACCTTTGATTTTGAGTTGGAAATTTATTATAATTGTTTAGCTGTGTTCTTAAACTAGCGCAAGTATACTTAGGATTTGATAACTTTGGTTGGTCTTCAAGATTCCTCTTCTGTAGATACTCCATTGAAATTAAATATAAAGTATCGATGTGAAGAAGGAGATTTTCTTCCTGGTCCAATTTTGTTTTGGCAATTAGTTGGGAGCCTAAATTATCTCACAATTACTCCGCTTGATACCTCTTTTGCAGTTTAACAAGTAAGTCAATTTCCCTATCATCTATTTGGTGGTTGTTCATCATATCATTTGATATCTCTTAGGAAACTCGTGGATTATTATTTCTTGGAAGAGAAAGAAACAAAATCATGTTTTAAAATCTGCAACAGAGTCTGAATATCGAGCAATGTCTATAACTTGCTTCAAAATTATTTGGCTTCATTGTTTTGTAGAAGAAGCTGATTTTTCTCAATCTAGTCATATGTCTCCTCATGCTGAAAATAGAAGTGTCATTTAGATTGCTACAAATCCAATTTATCATGAAAGAACCAAGCATATTGAAGTGGATTTATCTAATAAGCTTTAGATGATAGAGTTATTATCTTTCAACATGTATCTAGTGATCTTCAAATAAATGATGTGTTTACAAAATCAATCACGACAATGCCATAAGTTTCTAGTAGAAAAGTTGATGTTTTTTATCCACTGACATCACTTTAAGGAGGGGTGTTAGCATAATAGAAGAAATATTTTAGATACGACATTTAGTGTAGAATATTCTGTAGCATTAGTTGTAGAATATTTTGTAGCATTAGTTGTAGAATATATTATATTTAGTGTAAAATATAATGTAACATTAGTGTAGGATATATGCATATTAATTTGTAGGATTTACATTAAGTTTAGAATATTTTCTTTTTTGTATAAATACCTATGTATTCTGGTGTATTGAAACAGCTCAATCGAGTCAGACATTCTTCAGTTTCTCATTTTTTTCTCTTCTTGATAGTGATAGGTATAAAGTCTGTTAGCATGGTAGATTTCAGTTAGATAGTATAGAGTTGAAGTGATTTATTAGTGACAGTCTTACATAATATTTCTTATTGGTGTTGTGAGTCAGAGTAAGATTTTCAGAATTAGATTTATCCATGTATTGCATAGTCAAGATCATGGTTTATATTTTATTATTGAGCATATTGATATTGCTAGTTCATACTATCTTCCCATGTACTCAGTACCTTCTATGTGCCGATCGCATATTTTGTATTGCATGTTGTTACCATGCAGAATTGGCCATCATCTTCATTCTCACAATTTATCTGATTTGTTATTCCATATTTGAGATAGAAATTGGTGAATCCTCATGAGTTGGGGACTAGCTTTATTTATTTTATTCCTTCTATTTGAGCTTAAGACTAGACTATTTGACGTTTAATTTTATTTTATTCTAAGGTTAGTTAGGGATTTATCCTAGAATCCTAATATTAGGCTTAATAAGAGACTTTCAAACACTTGATGTAGTAGTTGTTAAGATTTTAAAAGATTATATTTATTTCCGTATTTATTATCCATTCATGTGAGTTGTCGACTCTTTTATAAGGACAATTGATGTTTCTTCTGCTGAGAGTTGAGTGAATAGCATAATGCATAAGCCAAGGATACTTTTGTGCCACCTAGTGGCCACGGATGCCTTGTCGCATCTAGGGATGACTTCAATACATTATAATGTTGCTCTTCATGAAGTAATTCCCTAAAACAGACATCCAAGGAGGGAGATAGGTCAGGATTTATCAAGTTAGAGTGAGAAATCTCAAAATCAGATGGCAATTTCATCAAGAATTAATCTCATTTTCTTAGCTCATGAACTGGTTAAATTATAGAGTGATTCAGCAGGTATTTTAGCATAAAAATATCAGTGAATTCATCCCATAAGTTCTGAAATCCAAAAAAATATATTCTTTAACAAAGAGATCCCAAATGCTATAACTGAAAGAATCTTGTGTTATTGTCTTGGTTGTAAACCATGTATAGATAACCCTAGATGGCTTTCATAGTCTTGTATAACCTGAGATTAAGAGCAATAAAAGGGGGTCAATTGACCCTAAAATTCATATCATCACCCAAACACCATTTTTCTTCCATTGGCCTAACTTCGTAGGATTAGTAAGAGTGGGATCACTTCTGTCGATATGACCCCATAATTCTTCTCCAGTAACAAATATTTAAAACTGAAATTTCCAAGAAGGATATTCTTTTCGTGAAGGACCCAAACTAGTGCAAAATCATGCTCTTGACAGTAAAAATAAAAAATTCAATAATATCAAAAAATAAATGCTATAACCAAGACCAATAGTCCTAAATATTTAGGACAAATTGTTGATGAACAATTAAGAAAAAAAAAATTTTCAAAAAAAATCTGAAAGTAACCACAAATCAAGAACACTCTAACTTAAAGAAAAAAAAACCTGTGATACCATGTCAGGAAGAGAGAAGAGAAACAAAAGAATGATTTTTTAAATTCATTGATCCAATATTTCAAAATACATAGGTATTTATTTATACACAAGAGGAAAAATATTCTACAGTTAATGTTAATCATACAAATTAATGTGCATATATTCTAAATTAATTTTAACATTATTCTACACTAAATAGAATATTTTTAACAACTAATACTACATAATATTCTACAATAAATATAATATGCTTTATAACTAGTGTTACACAATATTCTACAATAAATATCGTATCTAGAATATCTCTTCCATCATACTAATATTTACAAGTATAAATAATGCAATGATTTAAAAGTTCTATGAGATGCTAATCAATTCTAAAATCTTAATTTTCAAATAATAAAAGAATCACAATTTCTTAAAATATACTAATATCATACTATGCAATCTACCTCCCTAAAAGAAATTAACCAATAAATTTTATTGTATTATGGTAAAAACATCACTGGATACAATTACTTCCAAATAGAAAAATAATAAAATATGATAATTTTAAGACATATGACAAAAATATGAAGACCAATGATAAGGAAAGATGTAAAATTTGACTATCTATTTTAAAGAAATATTACGTGATATTTACCCTCACGGCATTCTCAAGTAAATAAATATGCTTTTGATTTATTCTCAATCTTCTTATTTTTATAAATTAAAAAAACTATTAAGCACTATTAAGGAATTATGAAGATCAATAATGTTAATTAAGGAATTTGATACATAATTTTTTTAAGACTTATATTAGGCGAGCCTCGAGCAATACCCATTAGTGTGTTTACGGTGTACAATCATACATTAAGGGTGTAAACCTCACATAACTAAAACATTACTATCAAGTAAATTATCACCCAACTTCACAAATCCATAACTGTCACCGTACACAATTTGGTGTCGTTCCACCTGAAAAAAATTCTCGCCCTTGAAGTTGGAGTCTAGTATTTTAGACAGTTTATTATTTGGACTATCATACAAACACTTCCTAGCCATTTTACTTAAGTCAAATAATGTAGAAGAAATCATGGTGTGACTATCAGAGCATACCATGATCATGTCATGCCATATCTCAAGTGATCACACAAATATTATAGAAAGTTGACCAGATTTGACGTTGCCAACACATTTCATATGATCATGTCAACTGAATTTACACATTTTCTCTCTTGCTTCATTATATCAATGAGATTCCTTGACAAATTATTAAAGACATCTCCATGAATATTTAGGTAGTTTGGGAGGCTATATATTGAGAAGAATAAGCAACAACCTCAAAGGAAAAAAAACCAAAAAGATAAAAAATTAGGCATCAAAAGAGTTCTTTCTTTTTCATCTTTTATTGGTTTTATTATGCTGATTTATTTTATTTTGTTGGGTTTCTATCTAAATGCAGAAATTTCTTTAGTTAAAGTTACATGAACCCATAACTCATTCGATCTGTAATTGAAACTTGAATGATTAAGTTGTTATTTTTTCAAATAGTATACTTTATATTACTTAATGATTTACATTATTAGGTGTCGAACATAGTTGTAATGTATATATAACCTACTCATCGAATAAAATATAATCCCAAATATAGATAAACCCTATCAATATCTAGGCCAACTTTAATATGCATCATTATTGAAATAAGCTTAACTGATTTGGAAACCCTGAAAAGAAAAATTGGCATCAAGAAGCTCAACCGTGAAGATTCATAGAATCCAATGTATCTTTTATAGCAACAAGTGCAAAAGTAGATTGGTTTATGGAACCTCTACCATAATGATAGGTAAGACACATTCATAAATTTTGTTTAAGGAACATTGTTAACTAGGAATACCTCCATATTATTAGAACCAATGGTGTTTCTCTATGGAGGAAAAACATTGTCTAGGAAAATAACTGGTCCTTTACTTATTTTCTTATGTTAAGTATGCAAGTAAAATGTACTATCCTAAATCATTTATATATATATATATATATATATATGTAACACAAAATAATAAAAATGGGTAAAGGTAGGGTGGTGGGTATTATGATATGGGGAGGTACGGATAGGGAAGGGGCAGGTGGGGAGGGGTAGGGTGGGGGTAAGTGGGAGGTAAAGGTAGGGTAGGAAGGGTGGGATGGGGTGGATAGGTGGTTGTGAGAGTTGGGACGAGACAATGCCACTTGTATTCCCTATTTTTATTAAGGAAGTCCTTTTCTTTATTTTCAAGGAGCTTGTTTTCAGAAAAAAAATATTTTTAAAAATATTAACCACACAAAAATGAGAGAATAGGAAAATATTTTCCTTCATACCGAACACACCCCAAAGCATGAGTAGTTATGAGTTGAATTATGACTAAAAGGCTATAGGTAAGACACCCTATACCTTTCCAGTATTAGTTTGAGTTTATCAACCAATCACTCATTCAATCTTTTAAATGACGCATAGGAAAGCACAACCATGATTATTGTAGTCCTCGTGGGATCGATAACTCTACCCATTGCTCTATACTTGAAAGGTTATAGATTTTTCTACTGTCATGCAACGGCATCACACAAGAAGATGACTCTGGATAGTAGAGGAATATAAGATGCGAGCTTGATACTTTGATAAGTGTTACCACTCTAAAAGAAGATTTTTATGAATTGTATAGTTTTTATACCAATACTGCATCCACTATAGCAATGCATAGCAAGCTATTTCTGGGAGATTAGATTTAGAGGAAAATGATAAGACTGGGTAAGTTAAAGAATGCAAAATTTCTAGGAAAATTGGAAGAGATAAATGATAAGGTGAGTCATTGAGATGGGCACCAAATAGGGATGCAGTGGTCTGTTACATAACTATTTACATCAGATAGTATTAGCTTCTATGTAAAAGAAGAGCACCTCTCACAGTGGCTTGATCGAGATTGTAGAATATGAAGATTTTCTCAGTAACTTTCAGAAAAAGGTTTTGGCGACCAGTAATAGGTTTTAAATGTGTTATACTGAGGGCATTATCTGCTTTTATTTTGTATTTTGCTAGTCAGCTTTGAAATGTGTTCCTTAATCTGTATGGTATTTGTAGAATAACGGTAGTAGAAAAAGATTAATAGTAGCTAATAATTATTATTAATAATGTAATAAATAAGGAATAATGGTAACAACCATTAAGAGAATCATTCTCCACTAATAAAAGCAACGACAGGTACAAGGAAAGTGGCAATAACCACTGCGGAGGTTACTCCCCATTCATAGCACCCACTAATATGGTTGTTACAGGAACTAGTTATAAAAGTCCATGTAAAGAAAAGGCATAGGTACGCTCAATTTACTACTGTCAAAATACTATTGATATTCTCTCCCAAAGCTTTTACTACTATGCATCGGAGAACTACCTCGGGGACCACCCTGGGCTCTATTTTGCAGGCATCTCTTCTAAACTAATTGTTACTGCTAGTTGTTATAGGATATATTTTATAGTGAAGATTTATTAGTGATCTTTTGGGATTCATTTATTAGCATCATCTGTGGGGACCGAATTAGTTGTAAACTCCTAGTTTTGAATAATAAAACTTCACAAAATTAGAAAGAATAGTTAACACAATAATCAAAAATACAAGAGGGCCAGCTCGTGGTGGCAAGGACACAACATGTGGCCATCCTAGCCGAGATGGTAAAGTCGAGGCTGGCAACCTGTGCCTTTCTACCATGCTACTTGGCAAGACAACTAGGACTGGACCATTAGAAACATCCATCCCACGATGGTGGAAAGATTCGACAAGAAGCACCAAGATTTGTTTTAGCAATGTTGCAATAATCATCCCGAGATAAGGTCCCGTAAAGATACTCATCTCAACCTTGGATGAGGGGGAAAACTAGTGAAGGAAAGGCCTCAAAGTACAGCAGAATCAATTGAAACCTTGACGAAGATCAGAGCCCACTTCGAGACTACATGGATGAATCTGGCCCTAGTAAAACTTCCCAAAATTTTATCAAAAATGAACTGTATAGAATTTTGGGGATCAATGAGGTAGGAGATGTCATTACCCCCTTCTCGAGAAGAATCATGGACACTCCCTTACCTAAGAGTTTCAAATCCCCATGGATAAAATCCTATGATAGAAAAACTGATCCCAGCGACTTCCTGTCTTAGTTTAATTTTCAGATGTTCAATCGCTAATGTAATAGGGAGCACATGTGTAGAGTGTTAACTTATGTGTTCCCTAAGTTCCTAGTAGCGAAGGTCGGGATTTGGTTTGATAACCTACCAAAGAACAACATCACCTCATTCTAAAAATTAGCCGAGCTCTTTTATGCCCGCTTCTACCAAAAGAAGAAGTTTGTAAAAAACTTAGCCGACCTCCTAGATGTCAAGAAAAGGGGGGATGAGGCCATAAGAGCATACTTGGAGTGCTTCATCGAGGAAAGATTTCACATCGAATGCAAGACTAGATAACTTGTTATATCATCTTTCTTGAGTGGACTCCAACTCGGGTACCTTTACACCGAGCTGAGATGAAATCCACCCCAAACAGAACAGGAGTTGTTCAGGATAGTAAGAAACTTTTCCACTGCATATGAGGCCAAAAAAAAGAAGTGAGAAGGAAACAGGTCGAGCAGGAAATATGGGGACACTAGAGTTCCTAAAAAATGTCTTTGATAGGCTGCACCAGGGGCGAAGTGGACCAAAGTTCCCCGAATGTGCCTCGACCCCACTGACAAAGTTGAGGTTCGAGATCCTGGCACTCCACCAGGATGTATTGAGGCTACCTCAGGCACTACAGGCTCCACCTTATATACGATCTAGAGGCCTTTGGTGCCACTTCCAGAATGATCATGGCCATGAGACTGAGACGTGTAAGGATCTCATCAGAGAGATAAATGAGTGTATCAAATGAGGTGTGCTGACACAGTATGCAATAGGGGCCACAAGTTCCTTATAAGGACATGGAAGAGGTAGTTGAGGAAGCTATCAGACCTAGGAGGGGCACAATTTTAACTCAGGCAGCCAAGATCATGGCTAGAAAAATAGAAGGTGGGGAACACTTGGGAACTATATTCCTAGTATCCCACTCAGAGATATGCAAGCTAGAATAACTATTTCAATCCCAATCATAATCCTGTTAGCCCCAGCTAGAAGCATGGGAGTGGGGCCCCTGCACCAACATTACCCCCTCCTTCTACAAAAATCATAATATCACGAAAGTAATACATGTAATTTTTGGTGGGCCCCAGAAGGGATGTAGAAAGCGGCTCTAAAGGAAGAGAGAAGGAGGGTACCCCTGGAGGAGCCTCACCACAAGTGATTTAAGTCAATACAGGTCATCAATTTTTTTGAAGAAGACACCTTCCCAGGATCGATGCCTCATGTTGATGTCTTGGTGATAAAAATAGTCTTAGCAAACAAAAAAGCGCATTGAGTGTATGTGGACAATGGATTGGGATGGGATTGGATAACACCCGCCAAGGAATATTGTTCATTATACCACCCCATGATAAAGTTTCCCACTGAGCATAGGATAGCCTCCATCCGAGGTGACCAACAGCTTTCGCGGTAGTGCATGAGAATTGCACTAAAAAATAAAGCACCTAAGGTGAGAAAATAGCAATTGCAGATCACTTTCCCTCATCCTCAAGAGAGAATCCCTGACATCTTATTTAGGGAAGTGGATGACGGGGTGACGGAGGGTGTATTGGACCCAAATTTTTGTGAAAGAAAAGTTAAGGTAGGGTCATCACGGAACTAAGCCCTCAATCAGGGCATCATATTTTTTGTTTCAAGAGTTTAAGGACGTCTTATCCTAGTCCCCCTTGGACATAACAGGTGTTCCACCTGAGGTGATTGTCCACAGGTTAAACATAGATCCATGGATAAAAGCTGTGTAGCAAAAAAAGAGAAAATTTGCACCTGAGAGAAGTCAGGTAATCCGAGCTGAAGATGAAAAATTGGTGGTTGCTGATATTCTCTTCGAGGTCAAATATCCAACCTAAGTTGCCAATCCAGTTATGGTGTAGAAGGAAGAGGGAGGATGGAGAATGTGCGTTGACTACACAGATGAACAAGTATTGCCCTAAGGATTGCTACCCTTTGCCAGTCATCGACCAGAAGGTAGAAGCTATCTTAGGGTATGAGCTTTTGAGCTTCTTAGACCTGTACAAAGGCTACCACCAAGCTACCGACATAATCCAAGGGAGTAGAGACAGGTTTCTAGACATTAATCAGAGAGGTTCACCCCTCAAGTATACGCGAGATCAAAGTCTCTATGGTTGAAGAGGTGAGCGACAACTGGATGCCCCCAATAGTAATATACCTTACTTCAGGAAAAATCCTGTCTAACACAATTAAGCCAAGAAAACTCTGGCTAAAAGCACCTAGGCACGTATTAGAAACTGGAATCCTTTATAAAAGGTCCCTTTTGGCCTTTGCTAAGGTGTGCGGGGCTAGTTCAGGTTGACTATATAATACGAGAATTACATGAGGGCTATGTGGTAGCCATTAGGGGCAAGGGGATTAGGCAAAAATATCCTAAGATGGGTCTATTACTAGCCTACAATATTCTAGGAGTCACATAACTTTGTAAAAAGTGTCTGAATTGAAAATTTCATGCCCCAATAGCTCGCCGACGTCAGATGGAATTAACTTTAGTGTAGAGTGACTGGCCCTTTGTCCTGTGGGGGATCGATATAGTGGGACCATTCCCTAAAGCTCAAGGGAGAGTGAAGTTTCTAGTGGTATCCATAGATTACTTCATTAAATAGGTATTGGAAGAACCCCTAGCCACAATTACTGGGAAAAAGATCCTAAACTTTGTATGGAAAAATATAGTTTGCCGGTTTGGGATACCAAGGAAGATTATCTTAGACAATGGGAAGAAATTTATGAATGACCCCTTCAAATCATTATGCGAAGAGATGAGAATCACTCAACAATTCACCTCGGTCGCATATCCTCAGGCGAATAGGAAAGTTGAGGTCACTAATAGGACCATGCTATAAGGTTTGAAAACAAGGCTAGACAAAGCTAAGGGAGATTAGGTAGAAAACCTTCCTAATTTCCTTTGGGAATATAGAACATCGCCAGAAACATCTAATGGGGAAACTCCATCAGCCTTACATATGGAACAGAAGCATTAATCCCAGCTAAAATAGGGTATCCTAGTCTGAGGTCACTACACTATGTCAAACAAGGGAACGAGGAAGAGGTCAGGGTAAGCCTCGACCTGCTGGAGGAGTGGAGAGAGATGGAAGGTATTTTCAAAGCAAAGTACAAGAAGGCTATGGCCGAATACTATAATGACAGGGTGAAAAACACTCAATTTAGCCCAGGCCAGCTTTCCCTAGGACGAAATAAAGCCAGCCGAGCTGAAAAAATTGGAAAGCTTGAAGGAAATTGGGAATACCCTTACCAGATAACTGAAGCCTCTAAGATCAGCAGCTACAAATTGGCAAGACTAGATGGTATTGAGGTACCCAGAACATGGCATGTGGTAACTTACGAATATTTCATTAATAAATATTTGCAACCTCCTATGATTATCTTATTTTGGTCTTTGTATATTAATACTTTGTATACTTGTGATTATTATTTTTATTATCATTAACTGGTCTAAAGGCATAGGAAAAAAATATAACTCGAGGACCACCCTGAAGCCAGATCGGCTAGAATGTCGCAGATCATGAATTACCTTAACCTTAGGAAAAACCTAAGCTCAACAAAATGATGCAAAAACAAATTAAATCGACCTCGGTAAATGAGAGCTCGGTTCGGCATAGTGCCGCAAAACTACAAATTAAAATTAACCTTATTAATAAGACCTAGGTTTGGTAGATCGCAAAAAATACAAATTAAATTGATCACAGGTCGATTTGGAAGAGCACCGCAAAAAATACATATTAAATCGATCATAGTTTGGTCTAGAAGAGCACCGAAAAAAATACAAATTAAATCTATCACATGTCGATTCTGCAAAACGCCGTAAACTAAGAGTAAATTTACTGTGATAATAAAAACTTGGGAACGCCCAACATAAATCTACCTTCGAGATCACCCTGAGAATAATAGGTTCAAAACATTGTTAATTACTCCCTAAGATGACTCAAGTATGAGAGCTCGGTTTGACAAGATATCGCAAAAAAGCGCAAATCGATGCTATGAGCAGATTCAATGGTAAGAGCAGAGACATACAAAAAATGGGAAAAGAAATACAATCATGATATGGACAAAGTACATAAATAGCTCTTTTGTTGATTGATGAAATGAATATAGTTACATAATAACGCCCCTACTTAAACAAGATACTATCCTAACCCCTATGACTTCGCCGAGACCCAGTTGCCTACTATTATCCGATCTTACTAGTACAAGGGCACTACATACAGAGGTTGTGTAAGGGCATCTCGACTGACTTAGGCACACCTGTATGTTAATTTTGAAGTGTTGAGGCTTCTTCTTCATTTCTTCATACATAGATAGGACATTGTCCACGATTATTCTATTCTTTTTATAGCAAGGGGACCCCTCCCCATATATCTGGGCTATACTGGCTAGGATGGTTGTCAGCTCGATAACCCTATCCTCCACCTTATTCAAAATGAGCAACACTCCCTCAATAAAAACTAATTTCTCATACTCCCGAACTTGATCTCGGAGGCGATTTACCTCAGCCTCTCGATGGTCAAAATATAGTCGGAGCTGGGTTGATTTGGACTTCTAATAAGCAATTGATCTCTCAATTTTTCCAATAATGGTACAGACATCCTGACGTAGAACTTTAACCTTCCATGGTAACTCGGAGTTCTCCTCCCTAAGGTGATCCATCGCACCGCAGGAGGCTCTAAGTTTGAGCTTTTGCAATAAGTCAACATTTTCCTTTCTAAGGTGGTTTATCTCATCACGATAATGATTTATCTTATTCACCATACCTTGAAATTCGGCATTCTGGGTTAGTCGAGTTTGAAAGTACCTAATGAACTCATTCTTCATATGGAGCTCCTTACTCTTCTCAAGAAGGAGCCTCATAAGGAAAAAATTTTCCCTTTCCACTTGGTCAAGTGTACAAGGGATAATTTGCTGAAAATAAGAAATGAGAATATTAGAAATATGAAAATACCAAAAAGTAGGAACTAATTATGAAATTTTGCATTTTTATTGATAAAAGCCTAACATGCCAAAGTGTTTACAAAAAGAAAGAAAAAATGGTTAAAAAGGTCCTAGATTCTAGTCATTTTCTGCAACCTAATCAACGGATGCAATAGGCTCTATCTCCACCAGGGGTTTAGCGGTTGAAACAGTAATGGGGACCTCAATGGGAGAACTCAGAAGGACCTCAGCAGCAGATCTAGGAAGGACCTTATGAAGGGACTGCTATTTTGGCCTCACATCACCACCCCACACTTAAACTTTTTCTTGTCCTAGAGCAAACACTAAATCTAAACTACCTAAAGAAACCTTGAAAAATCCCCCAACTTGGTTGATGCAAACAATTAAGCCATATGCAGTTTGCAGAATCAAGTATACCTTCCCAGATCACTATGCAAAATATGAAAGAAAATAACGAAATCCTAACATCCTAACCTCAGGGACGATCTCTTACTCATCAAATTTAAGTTTGTTCCCCTACTCTGTCAAAGAAAGTTAATAAAATCACCTATCTATCATGAAAC
>JBDJHY010000008.1:5451150-5470505 GCA_039654485.1 Withania somnifera | reverse complement strand
ACAGCGATACATCATGTATACACTAAATATACATGCAATCTTTGTTTATATAAATTTTTGGTGTCTAGTACATTTTTTGGCTATTCTTTTTGTAAGAAAAAATAATATGGCTAGTAGTAGGAAAGATTTCCTCGGATGTCTTTGTGACCCCGGGAAAGTCATCTTCTTGCGGAAAATGCTGAGATAAATAGCAATTTTAATTGGGTTGGTGCTTTTGTTTTAAAGGGAAAGAGGAAGCCCCGGACACCAACTTAAGCACTTATTTGTCGAGGAGAAAGTATTTCAATTCGGAGCTATTGGAAGTAGATCCAGGGAAAGTAGGGAAAGGAAGCAGCACACCAGGACGAACTCCTTAATCCGAGTCAAATTGTAATGATTCAAAGCACCTTTTTTTTCTACATTATTTTGGAAACCCAAGGACTCAATGTGTGGATATGTAAAACATAGGATTTCCAATCCTAACAAGAAAGAGAGGAAAACGGATATTCAATTTAAAGTGAGTAAATCGAGTTCCATATTCGATCTCATAGATAGCATATAAAATTCTGTAGAAAACTGTATTAATAAAAGTTGTATGTACGTCTTAGAGGGAAATTAATAACTTTATTGTACATACTTAAAATTATTCCTATTATATATATGCCTGATGACATTTAAACTGCATAGATTTATTTCATGCACCGATTGTATGACATATGATTGCATTTGTAAATTATGGTTATTACATGACATGCATTCTGAATTCTTTGATACGTTGAGATGAGTGTGGTCCGGTTGAATATGTTCTGGAAGGATTAATATGACTATGACTCCGTGGGATCTTGTTGCGGACTGATTGATATGAATATGGTCGAATGGGACCTTATTGGGAGGGATTGATATGATAATTATTGACACCATGGGACATTCCGTGTCAGCATATGGACAATGTGGTTGTCTCCCATGAGTCTCTTGCAGAGTAACCTCTAGCCGGACCAGTGTGTGCAGAGAGTGCTAGAAGCACTGTTTGAGACAATTGTGATAGAAATCACATCACACACATTATACATTTATTTGTGCATATCATCTATATAGGTTGATTCCATGCATTTTATTATCCGATGTTTTGGTTGAATCGTATCTATACATGCATTATTATGTTGTTCTTATCCATGATATTTAGTGGGTATGCCCTAATTTGTGTACTTATACTATATCTGCTACACTTTTTGTGCAGACCGGATGTTGATATTAGTGGAGCTCGCGACTGTGTCTAGAGGCGTCTGACTTGAAGTTTCAGGGTAGGCTGGCTGGCTGGTTCGCAGTACTGACTCCAACGCTTCTTTATGATTTCTATATATTTTCAATCATACATCAAATTTGAGACTTGCGTATATATTTCTTCTAGACACTCTTACTCATAATCGCGGATTTGGGGGTTGTATATAACTCACACGTGATAACCCGAGACATCTTTTATGACTTACTGTTTCAAATGCTTATTTCCTATCTTTTATTAATGGAAACAGATTAAAACTGAAATTGGTACACCATCCACCGAGTATAAGCGTCAAAGGTCGTTACACACCTAAACTCTGGATGATAATTATGATGAGCCAATCAGGCAGATTTGGTGCCCACGAGGAACAGCGTAAGGTGGCGCATGAATTATCTGAGAGTAGTGGCTTGTTTCCCTTGGGAGATGATCGTAAGAAAAGTGCTACTTTTTCTTCGTATACTCACAAATGCATTTTTTTACTGGAACATCCATAAAGTGATTACCATATAAATGTTACTTTGACGTCTAAAAATATAATGAGGTTGGACTGTATTAAAATATGACTACCATACAGTTTCACATGTTTCTCGTCATCTTTTTTTTCTATCAGTAATTAATTGACAAACAAACAAGAAGTTTGAGAGAATTCACTTCTCTTGCAACTGCTTGATTCACTTCTCGTGGCTCTTCTAGCACATAGTATCATAAAGCAACCATTCAAATTGACTGCCACTTCCTTTCATTAAGACTTAGAGTGGATTTATAATGATCAAATTCACTTGGCAGCTCTTCCAGAATGGGCAATGGAAGTAACAGCTTGATGATCTTTTTATACAGGGGCTTAATTTCTCCAAGTTAATTCCATTTCTCCATAGTACCATGATCTCATGCTGGAACTGCCAAACTTTTCTCTATGCCTGTGAAGTTCTCTTGCATCTTTGTTGAAGGACCCTTGCCTGAAAGTCAACAGATTGAAACTGTATTAGTAGTCTAATCAAACATTACTAGGAAGTACAGCCAGATGAATTTTTCAAAGTCCCCATAAAGAATAATATTATAAAATGGGAGAATAATGTGGAACCGAACATGTGTAACTAGGCTCTATGATGGAATTATTCGACATTTTAGGATAACACATGCCACAAGGACTGCCCTTATATTCATGTCAATACATCTTCTCCATGTTTGTGACTACAGAAGAATTCACATTACATGGTGGATATTTATGTGATCTCATGAAGAATATTCATGTCTCATAAAAACGTACATGGAGTTTTCACTTGCCACCTAGAGAGATATATCTTTTCTCTATCTATCAAAAGATAGACAGAAATTTACCATAGGTTCTAAATAAGGTAGATTTAACTTGTGTAAAGGAGTGCCTCAACCAATAAGATCCAGCAGTGGATAAGATTTTGAGGGAACTAACATCCACCGGCTCAAATGACTCTCAGTGACTCTTTGCACATTCATGGCAGGAATACTGCATGGGTATTTGATGCACATCTCAAGTGATTGTAGATTGCACTCACATTTTGCATTAATCAACAAAAGGGAAAAGGAAGACGAAAAAATGCAGGTATGTGGCAAAAGATGACAAAAAGGTATTTATTATTTCAGGTAAAGAACAAACGATCACTCTTTTCCATTTTTCTCCTGCTGCGCCACAAAAGCCGAATTGGAGTGCCTACAAATCCTGCACTTATCCTCAGTTGCTTTTCCATGTAACGACGGTATGTCTCTGGAAAGAGCTTTGCATCGTTAACAAAGAAGACAAATGTAGGTGGCCGAATAGCTGCCTGTCAAATAAAGGACGGACATGAGTTATTACATTTTAATGAATTTCAATTCAAGTCACTGGAGTGTAAGCTCACGCCGTGCCATGTAAGTCAATATAACTTCTCTTAAATTTTTTTCTATTTTAACGAGAGTATCAAAATGAGGGGGTAGCCATCTTGGAAGTAAATCTCTTAACAGTAGTTGTAGATTTTTCCTAAACAAGATTTTCTAAGTAATAGTCAACAAATTGGATTATTTATCAACAGACTTTTTTCTTCCATTTGAACTCCTAAATGAAAATAAAAGGGATTATATTATTTTTGTGCTAGCAGGCAGCAATTCTACTACATGTTTGTCAATTATATATTTTAATAGTTTTTTCTTTTCTAGAAAATAGCAAATGTAAATGCATCTTCCCAAATGAAATTTACCTGAGTGCTATAATAAACACGCCCTCTTTTCCCACCTCTAGTCCTAGGAGGTGCTTTAAATGCAACAGCTTCTCGTACAACTTGATTCAATATCGCGGTAGTCAATCTTCTTGATCTCTCTTTTTCCACCGCAGCAGCAGAGACAATGATTCTAGAATATAACAATATATCAAAAAAATATCTTATACGGAAGGTCACTAGTGAAACCAGACAAAACGCTTCAGTGAAAAAAAAAAATGCTGCATTTTACTTCCCCTCAAGTCATCCCTTACTGCTTTTTATACCTACAAAATAGTTATTCCATTTTATCCAGTTCCCTTATATGTTTCTAACCTGTCTTGCTCCAACAAAACACACTGCGTAGAAAAACATCTCATGATTCTCTACCTTAACTTAGCCTAACAAGTAGCATCTCATCAAGCATTCAATGCATCACATCTTTGACATCAATCTATTGCATGACGGCCTCACATGGGATTACCAAATAAAAGGGCTAATTTCTTAAGCTCCTTATTACCTAACTACCATTAGAACTCTTAATACTCCTTGAATTACCCCTTTCGGGTCGTTTGGTAGAGACTACAAGAATAGTGTTGAATATGGTATATTACTAATGTTGATCGTAGTTATGCTGGCAATGGTAATGCTGATATTATTTCTTATTCATTGCAAATTTCTAAAAAAAATTACTTGTTTACAAAAATATCCTCCACAAACATGGAAGAAAGGACATGGAAATGGTTTTAAGTGGTAATTGTGTCTTTAGCCATACTAATGCATGCATTAAAAACCCTTACATTGCTAGTACCATGGTTTGCCATGTCTTAGTTATTTATAGCATAATATTAAATAAGAGTGTATAACCAATAAGTTGAAAAAGTATACCAAACAAGATATTAGTAATACAAAAGGCTAGTATATGCATTATTCTTTCTAGTGCATCCTATCAAGGGGTGTTTGATATTTGGCCAGAGTTATGTGGGTATTATGTGGGTATTAATAATATTCGGATTAGTTATGAGGAAATTTATGTATTGTTTTATGCAGGTATTACTAATGCAAGTTTTAGCTAATGTATAAGTTATTCATGTATTAGTTGTTCCACCTATTATCTTGCATAAAATAATACATAGATCCCCTCATAACTTATGCATGTATTAGTTATGCGGGTTCCTATCCTGCAAACCATACACCACATTAATTATATACATGAATAATTTACCTCCCAATCAGCTACCAAACATTGTATTACTTATACACCACTTAATACCTGCATAACTCACTCCAAACCAGCTACAACAACCTTTTTAAGCATTGAGCTCGGAACTACAAAGTTTGAGTTGTATAACAGCCACAACAATAACGTGACATGCTGGTACTTTATTCCTTGATCTAGTAAGAAAATTAAACAACACATCTGATCTTCAGTAAAGATGCCAAGTCTATTGCAACTGATTTTTGTCTGAATTATGGCAATAAATTTTGTAAAGCAAGAGAGGAACATCTATAAACAAAGAAAATGGATAGAATAAGGAACATACTTATCAACATTGTGCCCAACTATTGCTGCTGAATACACAATAGGTGCCCAATTGAGAGCACGAACCTTCTGTCTGACATCTTCCTCATAAAATGTAGTAGTTTGTTGGTTCTTGTTGGGGATCGTATCCCACTTGTTCACAACGATGAGGCAACCCTTCCCTTCTCTTTCTATCCTTTCTGCAATTTTGCAGTCCTAATAAATTGCAAGGTAAAAAATATGAGTTTACTTGTCAATACTTATGTACCCGACTATGAACACACAGAGGAAACTACTCTTTGCCTATTATTAAAGAATGAGGCATGCTAATTGCTGTAGCATGTGCCTTTGTTTGCTGGAACTTTTTCTTAAATGAGAACCCTGAAAGGGGAAAAAGAAGTTATCATAGTACTAACATTTGGATTATCTAGATTATTCAGTATGTATATTTGCTCCAGAAAAGAAGAAAGAGCAAAAATAACAGGAAAAGTTCACATGGTAGATATTTCGAGGAAGTTACTTATTCCTCCCACAATCAAATGATTGAGTTTCAAATATGAACAGAAATAGAAGTGATTATATTTTAAAGGATTCTTGTTAGTACTTGCAAGAAAACTAAAGATGCTGCTTTTTGCAGTTCTGTAACTGAGAACAACACTCGTCGGGAAATTTTCTACTTTTAAGTTATCCGACCACCACAACATGTCTATATAGTGCTTTGAGCAACTCAAAAACAGTCAGTCATCAGACTCTGTAGGGAAAAGGATACCAACAGCAATAACATAAATACAGACACTCCCGGGTGATATAGAAGAGAAGAGAAAACCCTAATGTAAGTCCCTTACTTAGTTTTGTTCAAGGGGACGAGGAAAGAGAGTTGATTGCAACACCATTGAAATCCTATTGGCTAATAAGTGGGCTTAGGTCAAAACAAGCATCTTTAAAGACCATTCCCCTTGATAATGAGATAAGCTCCAAAACCAGCACAACTGCATTCTCTATAGGCTGGATGGGTTGGCCACTAGGTGCAATTTGATTAGCTGGTCATATCAAACATTGAATAATTTTTTTTCACTTGAACCCGAAAGATAAGCCTGAATTTAATCAAAAACGTTTTATCTTTTCATATTGAAGAAAAGAATATGTGTCATTCTTTCTCCTTGAATAAGATCATAGCACAAGTAAATAAATGCTAAGCCTTTTGTGACAGGCAGAATAGTATAAAGTTCATACTTTAGGTAAAATAGTAATCTCAAAGGCATAAACCAAACCAATACTAGACAGTATGTTTCACAGTCCTTGAACAACGGACTATAAAAGCAACGACATCTCACAACAATAGTTACTCTCGTTCAGCTTAAATTTTACTTCAGACCTCCTTCCTGAAACTCAAATGTACCTGTTCAGTGATGCAGGCCATAGCCTCAATAACAAGAGCCACAACATCTGACCGACGAATTGCGCGAAATGCTTGATTTACTGATAAAGCCTCTGGTATGCTACCTGATGAAGCCACTGCAGCCTTTTTTCTAATTCCAGCAGTATCTATAAGCTGAAACTTCTGCAGGAAAGGACCATTAAAATGTATGTTCCTCAGCCAACTTCAGGTTAAAACCAGGAAACTCCGATCTTATCGCAAGCCATTTTATAGAACTTATACATCAAGGATGGGAAGGAATGTTAACTCTGCTCTGTAGCCCAATTACTTTTATAAGCAACGTCCTCTTTATTTCATTTGTATCTCTAGTGTATAATGAATATAACACATTGTATAGATATTTAACTAGATTTTCGGGAAGCTTAACAATTGCTTGACCACAATATGTGCTTCACTAAAGTTGACCTACTAGTTACAGTAACCGTTAGAACAAAATGGGTAGTGGTTCAAGTGCAGAATGGTCGTTGAACAACAAATGAACACTGCAGAATGAGAAATACACATGAGCAACAGTTGCACTAACTAAAATAAGCAGGCCAGCATATCAGAATGTGATCAGGCAGTAACTTCTGACTGGAAGTCAACCAAGTCTCAATATGCTCAGAAATTTCTTCATTAATTTACTATCTGAGAAGTACGGTGCATTTTATCCTCACAAATGCAACTCTTTGCACTCACTGTATATGTGTGATGCAGGCATAATTCTTTGTTCTGTCAAATGAAAATTATATAGTGTTAAGAAAGGACTCATGTTCCCTTACGATGGAAAAGCAGCATGATCAATAAAGAGCCATTGTGCTAAAAGAAAAATCCAAGAAGGAAAAGAACAAGTATTCAGAAACTTAGGGTACCGTCAGATAAATTACCCTGCCCAATCCAATATCCTTAAGTTCTATATGATTTTCTACACTGTGAACGGCACATAAACAGATATGAACGTATTGGATGCTAATAAATTATTTTTGAACTAAAAACAAAAACCTCATAGTCTACTAACTAGTAACACGTAACCCGAGGTCAAAGTTCAAAACCAAAACAGAAGAAAATTTAGAGCTTTCAAACTTTTCGTGTCAATAAAGAGCACCATGCAGAGTGGATATCTCAGTCAAAGCCCTGAAAATAATTCAAAGCTCAAACCCGAAACAGAAGAAAATTTAGAGCCTTCAAACTTTTAGTATCAATAGAAAGTAATATTTGGTGTGGATGGATCTCAGTCTAAGGCCTTAAAATAATTCAACATTCCATGCACCAAAGAGTGTGGCCTAGTGATTAATGACGTGGGTGCAAAGAGAAACCAGCGTCAAATCTCAGTAGAAACAAAGATCCAGGTGATTTCTTTTCATCCGCCTAAGTCTTGGTGGGAAAATTACTAGGTAACTTGCTGATGAAAGGTATCAGGTACTTGGTGGAATAGTCAAGGTACACGCAAGGTGGCCCAAACAATACCATTATCAAAAAGATCAAAAGGATAACAAAATATCTCATTTTTAACCTAACCACACAAACGAGCAGCAGAATATCTTGAGACTCGTATTATAAACATTTAGCACACCAAATTCATATCAAGTTGAGATTGCTGAACACAGACTCACCTGTCCATCTGGTCCAGTGAATTCTGTATCTATAGCATCACGAGTAGTTCCACTAACTGGACTAACAATTGTTCTGTCCTCTCCGACTAAAGCATTCAAAATACTACTTTTACCAACATTTGGACGACCAACAATTGCGATTGCAGGAACGTAATTTTCTTCTTCAAGATATTCTCCCCCCTACAAAATATTCTAAAAGTAACTACTAAAAATGTTCATTTAATATTCCAGAATATCTATACTAAACAAAAATATGCATGATAATCAGAATCAATTAACAAGAAGTTCACAGTCAATAGGTTTGCATGCATTTTGTATCATAAACTATAAAATGTCATCGAGAAAGCAGTAGGAAATACTAAAGCTAGTTCCCTAGGAAATACTAAAGCTAGTTCCCCAATGCGTCACACTCAAAATATGATTATATATATATAAGCATGTGAACATTTTTGAGCGAGCTAGAGTGACATCAACAGACGGACATAGAATTTAGCCAATGCTAGACGGCAATATAGAGTAGGGCCGAAAGAGGAAAGAGAGAGTAATCTAGTGGGACATAGGTAAGTAGAAGTTGATCCAGAGTTGAACATCGCCTTTAAAAGTGCACTACAATCAACTTATAGTAAAGAGATGTGTTTCAGTGGTCCTCCTAGGTCAGTCTTAGGAAGCTGGATCCTCATTGCTCGGAGGCAGTTGGAGACATTATGGTTTGAGTTGGTGACGAGGCTAGAGAAGTTCTAGCATGTCAATGTGCTGGTCCTTTAATTGGGCTCCATGCAAGACATGGCTGCTTCGGCTGCACCTGGCATTGCGCTGGTTACGTTAGTTCAGGTAAAGTTTGACAACCACAGATACATATCATGTACATAACCTACTACAATCTGGTTAGCATTGTCTCCATATTTACTTTCATTAAATGCCCCTAACAGCACATTATCAATGCCTAAGTGAGATAAATACTTTAGTCCTTCAACAAATACTATGCCTAATTTGGTTTTCCCCCAATCTCTCACCTTTTGCTTTCCCCATCTCCGCAAAGTGTGAAACTGGTGACTCGAATCTTTGGTTTTTCTTAGAATTTTTGCTTTCTATTCATCTCTTCATATTTGGATGGTTTCCATAAAAACTGAACACTGAAATCTTCTTCCTTTTATGATACCATTCTCAAAAAAGGAAAAAAATCTTCTCCCTTTATATTTTATGTGAATGACTTAGATCTCCTAGGATTTATTATCAAGCTTCATGGAGTATAGAAGACATGAAACAAAATCAAATCATGATTGGAACTCAGGGTAAGGGAGGTTGGTCTTGTTGTTCCACCATTACTCCATTGACGCGAGAAATTTACACTGCTGACAACAATGTAGATGTCCTGAGATCTTTCTCATTTAATTTGTTTTAACTGTAAATAATGCAAAAGTAAAATGAGCACATTGTAATGGAAAGGAGTCACAGCCAAAGAAATAGAGATTAACAGTCACTGGAAAAAAGAAATAGTGCGGGTAGTCACCAGCGGGAAATTTAAAAGAAAAAGGATCGCCAGTGGAGAAGAACGAACAGAGGTCACCTCTGTCTGAGTATGAAGATAAATTTTTGATAAATTAGGGTTTTTGGATTCTTTTGTTGGAATGATAGAAGGGTCCCTGGTATTAAAAGGATGATAATGTGTTTAGAAGGGCAAAAATATGAATAAAAAATAGAGTACAACGCCAACCTACTACAAATATATAGGGAAGCCACCTATCATTTTATGTACACACATTAAGGCTAGTGCACTAAGCTTCTGCTATGCATAGGCCTAGAGGAAGAGTCGGATCACATTGGGTTTGTTATAAGTCGCCTTACCTTTCATTTCTGATATGTGTGTGTGTGTGTGAATATATGGTATTTACGTGTACAGAAAAGAATAATAAATTTTACTGATAGAAGAGCATACTGAAATTTAACTTGACCAATTGTTAAGAAAAAGTTACACCAACTTTATAAAGCCCTCCAATCTCAGCAAATATCAGCTGATATTGTGAGAAAGGCCTATTGCTTTAGACAGAGAGGAGAAAGACTACTCTGTTCACGCATTGCACTGGAAGGGGATAAGAGCAATTTTGCCTTTCTGCCTTTCTTATACAACTAAATAAATGTTCCTTCTACTTACTATACATCTAACGAGGTATGTAACTCTCCTTGAAAGTTTCCTTTCCTTTTTAATAGGTAAAACAATAGTATTAAATGAAAAGGGATCAAGATGATGAAGGAGGAATAGAAAGTTAACAGGAAAAGGCAAATAAAAGCAACAACTATAACAAAATACAGAACTAGTTTCCTATGCACTTCATTGTTACTTTTCTCAACAACAACGAACTCAGTATATTCCCACAAAGTGGGATCTGGGGAGAATAGAGTGAGCACAGTCTATACCACTACCTCAGAGGTCAGGTAGATGTTGTTTCTGATAGACCCCCAGCTCAGGACCATTGTTACCATTCTCAGAAAATAAATAACAAGGATATCTTATGTATTAAGTTAATAAGAGGAAATCCAGGACGGATACTCCCCCAGTTCCTTCCTAGAATATTTCATTTTGTTGATTAGCTCTTTTGAAGCTTTGACCTGGAGGAGCTGAAGAGAAGATTTTTTTGGTTGTCATGAGGTTTCCATCTTCTATAGTAACTCATGCCCCCTTTAACAATTACTTTTTGGTCTATTGATCCCATATAAACTTTACTTTTCTTTTGCTAATCCTTTTAAAAGTTTAATATACAACTGAAAAACTCTAATTTGCTTTATACCTCCAATAGCTATACATATTTATACTATGCAAAATGTTTTCAGATTCTTTAAATAAACTTGAACTTGGGCCAACTTCTATTTTATTGCTTTTATGGTTCACTCATAAATGGACAATGTAACTTAACCTATTCCTGTGCATACATTCTGGAAATAAAGCATAGAATATTCCTCAGAGGCCAAACCACAAAGTATACTGATTTAGGCAAAATGAAACCTAATCTCAGGTAGATTAAAGAGTACCTCAACTTTCTTTATCTCTGAACAAACAAGATCTAGAAGCTCTCCAGTTCCAGTTCCCGATAAAGCAGATATTGGAAGGGGGTCAAACCTAATAAATTAATGAAATGAACATTTTTCCATAAGACTAAACAAAAGCAACTTTTAAACAGCAGTCATGAAGTTGCAACATTTATTTATACAGAATGACTCAAAGTTCGTGGATCTAAAAACTATATTGCTCGGATCCTTCAAAGGTGCCACTGATGTGTGTCAGCCTGTCAGATCCTTCAAACGCTATTTAGGATCTGACATGGGAGCGGCAACACTTTGGAGAATTGAACCAACATAGTCTCTAAAACGGAGTAGGCGGGTATAAATGTCACAAATAACTAGTTTTTGAAAAGCTCAAAGGAAAGAATGCAATGGATTTTCCAATTAAGAAAAGCAAAGGAACAGCTAAAAGAGAAATTCATTACACCACTAGATAAAGGCGCATAAGCTTTTTCTATTTGCATTGACCTACTCCACCACAGAAAGCCGGTATAAATGTCACCAATAACTATGGAGGTTGTATATTCCTCATTATGGAGACATCCACAAGATACATTTTCTTTTACCTCTATTAAGTGATAATGGTATGTCGATAATATGATGCAACAAACCACAACCAAGTTCCTAATCTAATGGAAGTACGTTGGACACTAAGTTAGTTGTCACACTTCACACATACAGTAGGGTTTAGATTGTTCTCTCTTTAGATATACCATAAACTTTGCAAATTTTCCTGCCATTCTGATCCAAAGAAGGGATCTAAAGACTAGACCACCAACTCTTGGAGCATAATGACAGATCTTTGAATCTTCTTGAGTAGGCTTTACATTTGCATTTATGAGGATTTTTATTCACTGTTTAACCAGTTATATTTTCTCTTCATGTAGCAAATCCTCTTCTTACCATATGAGCACATACTAAAAAACGACTCAAAAACACAAGGAAAAAAAAACAGAACTGCAAACATTAAGAACTTTCTAACCACAACACTTCTGTTTATATCAATCTATACATATTAATCTGAACTTATGGTACAAAAATAATGAAGTTCAGGCAGAATAATCAGCTCACCCCAAAGACCAAAACTCTGATGCTTGTGAGATTCCTTTGCGTGGAGATTCACACTTGTTTACAGCAAGAATAATACATTTGTGTGAGTAGTGCTTGCGTAGCCAGTCTGATATCTCCACATCAGCAGCATTTAGACCTGCCTGTATAAAATTTGTTACTATGTCTGACCATATAAAGCAACAATTTCACCACTAATAAGGATAACATGATGTCTCATAATCAGAATATGACAACAAATAGGCACAACATGTGTTAAACACTTTATTCTGTTAACTGCAAGATACATGAGATGCTTCACACCTAGAAATTTTTCTTGAGAACTTTTGGCAACTGTCAATAATATGAATTTCCAATTATATCCAGTTCACAAATGAAGGAGTAAAAAGATGTGCATAATGGAATCAGAATATTCTCCCATCAAATTTCTTTGTTTTTTTTTTTCCAGATAAGTTTCCTTCCATCGAAACTTCTCATGAACTAACTGCTGTGTCAAGTGATCCAAAGCAAGTAGAGAAATTTGATCCTCCAATTTTTCTAGATTTTTATGAGCTCTTGTGATAGAGAGGTTTATCAGGGGTAGGGGTAGATGGTAAGTGTGGGAGAAGGGGTAGAGAGACTGAGGGAGGGTAGAGGGTGAGTTGAAAAAAGGGACAGAACTCTTTATCATGGATCAAGGAAATCTTGGGCCCTAGGGAAATCATTTCCCATTAATTTCAGGTTAACATTTTCCTTGGAAAAAATATTTTTCAAAGTATTTAGTTAGTGTGATCATCCAAAGAAAAATAGCAAAGAACATTTTCTGGGAAATGTTTTCCTTCATATCAAACACACAATTTATCTTGCTAATTAATTTTTTGGTAAAGTGCCTTGCTAATTATCTTTTCAAAATACAGTATCCAAGTAAGTCCACTAAAGGATATACCTGGCCATCAACAAGGAATATAATGACCGATGACTCTTCAACAGCCACAGCAGCTTGTTTCTCAATCATAGTAGGCATTCTAGCAACAGCAGCCTCCCTGGTAGCAAGAGGAATGCCCTCCATTCCAATTGTTGTTGAGATGGCTAATTCTTCCATTAGATCAATCTGTGATTTCGAGATAGTAAGGATACCTCCTGTATCCACCACCATAAATTCACAGTTTCCCCAAAATGATCGACCATACAAGCGATCCCTTGTTACCCCGGGTTCATCTACGACAATGGCCCTTTTCCCCTGTTGAAGATAAACAAAGCTTCATGAAAGAAAGCCAGAGCAAGAAAAATTCTCATATAACGAACTGATCATGTAAAAAAGATTGAAAAAGTTTTATTTTCAGGCAATCAGAAACCAAGACAAGCTAGACAAATTACCCCAACAAAACGATTAAACAATGCTGATTTACCAACGTTCGGTCTTCCAACAATTGCCACCTTAGGAAGAAGATAATCAGGAATCTGCAAGTAAACTTTTATTGGTCAAGTCAACCATAAAGTTATAAACCTAGATCTTCATATAGATCTCAGAAAATTAGTAGAACCAAATAATATAAACAATGGATTTTAAAAAAAAAAACGTAGATCTTCCCATAACACCCAGCTACATTAGTAAAACCAAAAATCAAATCAACAATGGATAAACATTCCAACTTCCATATTCCTTTCACACGAATATCGAGAAGAAACAGAAAAATTGTGGACATTGTTCACTTTGGTTACCGATCTTCTTATGGAGCTTCAAGTAGATGACTACTAGGTCATAGATCAAGTGATTAATCACATTCACATACAGTTGAAGACTATAACATCACCTAAATTTGAGAACATATCACAATAGTTCAGTGCACTTCAGCACGTTTGTCAGTAGAAACGTGACAATCAGAACTTCCTTGCAAAGTTATGAAACTCTCTTCTCAAAATCCAAGACTTTTTATTGGACGAAAGAGAAATCTTTCATGATTTAAAAAGCCACATTCTCCAAGATGACGTTCAATAGAAAAATAGGCATGAAAATGTGATGTTCTATTATATAATTCACGATGTCACTGATCCCTTTCGAACAAGTTACTATCATTCTCTTAGCTAAGATTAACTTTACAGGCTACAGCTGTTCACTTTCATGTCATGAGTCCATAACATGAATTGATAAGAAACGATATCACCCATATGATGAAGAAAGGAAGAGGTCAGAAATTTAGTACGAGTGAATGTGGACAAATCAACACGCACTTCACTATATGCAGCTGATTTTGTCCAAAGAAGCAGAAAAATACAATTCAGCAAAGAGAAATTTCTGGTAAAGAACGGATATAATAATAAAGGGCATACACATGGAGAGGGGTGGGCCCATTATCCACCGAGTCGAACCGTGTGCCTGCTAGTCCTCGGGGATTTCTCGGTTATTTGAAAAAGGGAAAAAAAAAGGTGGCATCCACGGAAGATACACCATAATAACATTCTTTTCAATATTTTTGACTCCTACATCCAAAAAACTGGCACAGGATTCAACTGTAATAACATCACATCTGGAATTTCAGTATCGAGACAATTAATATAGAAGTGAACATATGAAGTCTAATATTAAATAGATTTATTACCACGATATCATTAGACTAAATAGTTCATCCCCTAAGCATTAAGCCTTGAGTTTTTCTTTCTGTAAATAGGGATAGCACTATCTATCAGAGTTCCTATTTGCATTACACAACTGTCCGCTGAATGGACTTAACCCGGAAAATAAAAAATCACTGACAGGTAATACCTGTTCTTTTGACTTTTTATTCTTTTTATTAAGCTGTCTACATAGTTCCTCAGCCTAGTTACACTTTGTTTATTTGTTACACAGAGATAGTGTGTTCAGCCTGTTTGCTGCTTGAATTTGCTACTGTCCTTGTCTTCTAGCTGAACTTCATGTGTGCATATTTTAGCCGTTTGCTTGACGAAAAGTGCAGTCCGACCTATCCCTTTTTTTTTCTGGTTAGAACAGTCCCTTTGGCAGCTCAATAGAGGAGTATCTTGATTCAGCGCGCAAGCTACTCATGATTCCTAGACACTAGTTGAATCATCATATAATAAGTGTTGAGTCAACTAAAGAAAGATGGACTTACTTGTGGCTTGATTGTAATGCCTAAAATGAAGACAAGTAATTACTTCAAAAAGAGTAATGGTCAAGGCTCACTTCAGGCTCTTTCTTCACTTTCATGATAAGAAATCAATTTACACAAAGAAGACTTAACGATCAAAAGGGAAATCTTTGAGACAACTATATCATATTGTCATTTATGAACAAATCTCCACTACAGTTTATTTTTTACTTCCTGAGTAAGACCCTCTAAGTATGGGAGAAGAAGTTCAAAAAGAGTAGCAGATGAGATACTAACAATTTTTGAGGTATTTTTACGTCTCTTCTCCTTTACTTGTGCTTCTTTTGGACTAGATCTCTCGTCTTCTGTAATCAACAAAGGAAGAACATCTTGAGCATCAAAGGGCTAGAAAGATATAGGATGCAACAATAGGAACAATTTAGCAAGATCTTATATAATATATTGCATTTTGGTCTTATGCACCCTGCAATACAATGTTAACAGCCTAATCAATTTCCAAAGCTTCAGCAATAAAAGACCTGTTACAAGATAATTCAGCGAACTACAAATAGTGCAGTATCAGTGAACCTCCATGATAGAGTTACGTGTAGGCAACATGCTAGCAGCCTGGCATTTTTGATGAAAACCTTCAATTGAATTACATTTGCAGGATGGGAACTGGGAAATGCAAAGCCTCTATGTTGTACAGATAGAGGAAAAGGGAAGATAGTATTTTGCAATTCCTTGTTTAAAGGTTAAAACAGTTATAAATGGAAAAAATAAATCTTTTACTCAGAATAGTATAAACTTCAACTAAGATTTCCTTTAGCTCTTTTTGTTGCCTTATATATTCAACTATAAAGTGTGATCTAGTTTTGAAGCTCAAGGGCAGCCCAAGATCTAGTTTTTGTTGCTTTATATATTCAACTAGAAAGTGTGATCTAGTTTTGAAGCTCAAAGTGCAGCCTAAGACTATATTTGCTTAGTTTTCTAGATGAAGGCCAAGACAGTTATGTCCAGGGTCATGTCCAATAGATCATGTCCTGTCTAATTACCTCTCTCTAATGTTCTATCTCAAACCTGTCATAGCCAACTTCTCACACCTACTCACTAGTACATCTGCACACCTCTCTTCCTCTTCATATGCATGAGTCATCTCAGCCTCATTTCCCATATCTTGTCCTCCATGAAAGCCTGCATATCTTTGTTCCTAATCTTATTCCTCCTGCTATGTCCACACAACCATCTAAGCATTCTCATCACTGTCACCTTCTTCTAAACGTGTCCATTCTTGATTGGCCGGTACTCTGCCCCATATAATAAAGTAGGTCAATCTACCACTCTCGAGAACATCATATATTATCCTAGACAGGACCTCTATTTCATCCACCAAGTCTAATATGATGTGCAACATCATCATCTATCTTCTTTTTTGATTGAAGATCCAAGATATTTGAAGTTTCCTCTCTTGGATATGACTTGTGTGTCGATTTTCACTTCCATTCTTCACCTCATGCATAACATCACTAAACATGCACTCCAAGTACTCCATTTTAGTCATGCTAACCTAAAACCTGTAGATTCTAAGGTAAGTCTTGAAACTTTCAACCTATCGTTAGCTTTCACCGTGTATCTTATTGATCAATATTATGTCATTTGTGAATAATATACACCACGGCACCTCCCTAGAATATGACGTGTCAACTTTTCATCACTACGTCTAATAAAAATGGGCAAGGATTTGATCCTAATGCAACCCTATCATGACCAGAAAGTGTTCTTAGTCACCTCCCATATTTTTATTCGGGTCTTGGCTCCATCGTACATGTCTTCAACTGCCCTAATATAAGCCACAAGAACACCTCTTCATAAAACCCCATAGGAACTTTGTCATACAATTTTTATCGACCACCTTCTAAATATAGATAGTTCTCTCTCATACATCTCGTTCCTCCCTAAACTCACTTTGCTTCTGCCTCTCTAGCAAAGCAAAATAGGACGGTAGACTGGCATCATTGAACTTTCAAACCTGTCATCATTGATCATGTCTTTGTTTCCCATTTGGTGACCAACTCCTATGAGCCCATGCTTTTAGAACCTTCAAAACAGACAAGTCTTTAAGAACTCTTCCCTAGCCCTAACCTGACCTTCATATAGACTAAACATAGGACCCTTAACGACTATGTTGCTCGAACTCTTAAAAATGTCACTAGGTGCGTGTCGGATCGTTCAAAAATAATAAATTTTTGGAGGATCCAACTCGATGTAGCAATATTTTTTAAGACCCCAAGCAACTTACCTCGTTATCTTTTCTCGTACACTTCCCAACCAAATTCAAAGTAGGCAACTCCAAAGCCTCCTTGAAAAATTGCATGTCGATATTCCTTGCTTCTAGAGAGGAGGAGTTTCTCCCTTTAGAAATTGTAGCAACAAGCTCTCTTACACACTACAATTTGTATAGACCAAATATAATATACTAAACCTTAACAGAAGAAAAGCTCTGTGGGACATGTTTTTATCTCTCCCCAACCTTGTTTTGTTAAACAGTTCTCATAAAGACAACGATTCTTATTGATGTTGTGCGGAACACCCTCATATACATAGAATATACAGAAAGTTATTGAGCCTAAACAAAAATATAGTTCTGTAGAAAAGACACACAATCATCTAATAAACAGGAACTTCATAAGCATATCAAAAGTTCATTAAAAAAAAAAGAACAAAAAGGCATGTCGTAATTTGTATGAAGTTGTATTGCATTCCTTCAAATGATCTCCTATTCCTTTCTCTCCAAGATACCTACATGAGTGCCAACGGCTCAACTTCCAGAACTCTACATCTCCTTCTTCTCCTCCTGAATGGCCGAATATACAACACATCCTTTACTATTACGGGCATTCACTACTTATTCCTAATAAATTCAGAACTGTCCACCATAACTGCTTGTTCTTGTTATGATGAATAATAAACATAGCAAAGAGACACTACTTATATTTACCATATACCAGCCTTCTTTCTACCACTCCAAAAGCTACCTTCATCAAATTATTATATTTTGAAGAGAGTGCATTGCTTGTTTGAATATATAAAGCGTATCAATAAAATAGTTGCAAAACACAAAATTATACAACTACTTGATGCAACCTCGAGAGTTGTCTGGCCATTCTAGTCTTTGTGAGTATGACGGCATATAGGAACATAATATTAATCCTCTTAAGTTTATAGCCTGACTTGAATGCAGGAATATCCTCATGGAATGCCAATATATTTGGTCCAGAAATTTCAGAACTTAGCTTGGTGGTCATAATTGCACCCATTCACCCCCAGGTATTATAAACACTGTTATAATAAAGTCTTTTTCTACCACCCTTCTTGTCAATCCAACTATTGAATCACCTGCACAAACTCCACTATCCCAATGAGGAAGCAGCAGCAATATTTAATTACTTGATTCAATTCTCCAAGTTCTACAAATAAATCATTGTGTCCAAATTATTCCATACTCTGATAAAAGGAAAAACAACCACACAAAGAAAAAGAATCAGACTTACCAGAACAGTAAAAGAAAAACAGACAAGCAAGAAGTTTCCATTTTTAATTTAAGACCAGACGACAAAGTTCGGAAGTATTGCTTTATTTCTTAAACTCCAAGCCTGTTCAAACTAAGACACTTCAATTGATGTCGAGGGAATAAATTGAATGTATGGTGAAACAGAGAAAAACCTAAAATGAATTGTCGAGACAAAGAGTCGGAAAATTCTCGAACCACAACTCGAGCTTCACGTTCTAGTGATTCAATATCAAGGCCGTCTTCATCTTCAGCATAGTCGGCATCGTATTCTTCCTCAAATTCAGACCCCCCAATCTCCGCCATTTCCTCTTCATCGTTATCTTCTCGAGTAGTGGACAATTGTACAGCCGGTGGAAGATAAAAACTGCGGCTAAGATAGCAGTGGTGTTGGTGTTGGTGTTGGTGTTGGTGTTGGTGTTGGAAACGGCGGGAGAGAGAGAATGGTGGAAGAAAAGTGGTGGAAGTGTGTGAAATTGGAGAGAGAAGAGAGAGAGTTGTTGATAGAGAAATTGCTGCGTCCATGGATGAAAATACCTGCTTTACTAGCTCAGAGGATCGGCCAAGTTTATCCTCCTCT
>JBDJHY010000008.1:5431946-5442784 GCA_039654485.1 Withania somnifera | reverse complement strand
TCCATTTAAAAAAAAAAAAAATAAAAAAAAAAAAAAAAAAAATAAAATAAAATTCTTGGACATCACAATATCAAATCATCATAGTAACTAATTCATCATTGATTGCACCCAACTCATAACATACTTTACTCTAAAGTTCTTGTCTATAATAAGTACAAATAAAAGTAAGCCATAAACTACCTCAAAGTCAAACAGTAAGTCACCAACGGTCAAACCATTGTCTTCCCACTACAATGGCCTCCAATTGCTCCCAATTAATCAAACATGTTTTATGTTTTATATATGAATGCAAAGTTTGGATCAAATTTGGACCAAAAAGAAATTCTAGAATCTGGTGAAAACTAAAAAAAAAATTAAAATTATCTTGGCCTTTAAATCATCAGTTTACACGTTCATAAGATTTTTAAGTAGAAGTACACAAAATTCATTTCTTATATGCTATAATTCAATGAAATTAATGAGGGAATCACAAAAATAAAGGTTCGAAACCTACATGTGCGAATAATCTTTGAAAACATTCAAAATCACTTAAATTTGCACGTCAGAATTGCCAAAGATGAGTTATGAAGCTTACGTTTGAAAATGGATTAAAAACCTGATCCTACTAATTTTTTTCATCGCAAACCAGGTTGAGATCGCCACAACTGCCCAACCCGACTGATTGCAAACATGATGCTTGAGTTGTGTCGCGAAGGCCAATAGACACGGCCAAAAAATCTTTTTCCACGACTGTCCCAAATACAAATTAATAGTGCAAATTGATCACGAAGGCACGTTTTGAATATGTTTAAAATATCAAAACAACATTTGAGATAGCTTAGATAAAAAATTGACCAAGGTCAGCTCGAAACTTAAGACAACTTTAAAATCCAACCAAATTACCTAAACACCCCCAATAGACTCGAGAATTGAACGAAACCTCCGCCCAGAAAAAGAATCTCTCTGGACCTAGAGGAGTTATCGAAACTTGGATTTGACCTTTCTAAACAATTATTAACTTTGATTAAATTTTCTAAGTTTCAAATATTCAAAAACGAAAAACTTCTCAGCAACACGGTCTATCACTTTTGGAATTAAACCACCCATCCGTTCTAGTCATGAATATTAATCCAAAGCAACGAGGAGGGTCAAACAACAAAAACAAGCAAAAATCACAAAACGATAATGAGAATCATTATAACTACAAAATAAACTGACAAATTGATACATTTTACATATCTTTAACATAAAATCATTAATTTTAAAATTCTTCTCTATTATTAAATTACATGCCAAGTTGAAATCAGAAAAATAAATTAAAGAGCAAGGAATAATTTGTAAAGTAGGATTCTAAGTGTAATTCCCAACATCACAGGCGAGCCTGGGTGGATTTTTTAACTATAACATCTTGAGATATATCTGCTAAACGTGTTGTGATATAATTAGAAGGTTATGAATTCAAGCCCTGAAAACAACCTCTTGAAAAAATGCTCGATAAGATTATATGAATTGATCTTTGTGGTCGAACCCTTCCTTGAACGTTGCACATAGCAGGGTGCACTTTTTTTTTTTACTGACATGTAAAGAAGAAACCCACAAGTTGTATACATTGCAATTTGAGATATTAAAATGATACGGTACTAAAAATAGCTAGTCCAGCACGATATACCTTATATTTAAAACGTAAGGTATGTAGACAAACATTTTAAGATGGAAAGATCGATAAGTGTAACATCATAAGAATTATATTATATACATGAAATTTTAACGTGTTTAATTTAAGATTTCCTTTTTTCCTCAAATAGTTTAATTTATATATGAAGTCCCTTGAAAGATATTCCATATTATCTTGCGATCATACTTCTTACTTTTGAACTGTCGATAGTTTACTAAAGTATTGAGGTATCAATTTATATTGTGCTTGATAAAATATGTAGATTTGAAATATTATTGGAACCTCCCCTATATAATGGAAAAATGTTGGTGGGCGATTTCAATTCAAAGATCATAAATCACGTACTATACATGATCATTTGAATTCTTGAAAATTCATCCACATTCCAAACCATCATCCTGCTTTTATAAAATAAATAATCATATATTCTCTTATCTTTATGTACACGTGTGGATTTATATATTGTTGTTTTTGGGTATTCATTGGGTGGGGGTGGGCTCTGCCGGCAGGGAGTGACGAAGATTATGTGAAGTTGAAGCAAATGTATATCATATTAGCCTTGGTTACAAAACAAACTTTCCATTTTAATTTCATGCACTTATAGAGTTGTATCAAAGATATTACCAATTCACAGAATATACACATTAGTACCCCTTCAACTTTTAATCATTAACTTGCTACTGAAGAAACACGCATAGAGGAAAAAGACAAGAAATGGAGTCAAAGACAAGAAGACCATCTATCCTTGTCCAAACCGTTTTTACCTAGACTTATCAACAAACACCACCCTACCTCCTTCACACCCCTCCACCTCAATCCCCATCCCCATCCCCATGGTTAGAGACATTGTGGCTGGATTGAATCTTTTGCGATGAAAATATACGCTATTGGATCAAATGACAAAGATATTATTAAAAATAAATGGCTTTTTTTGAATGAAATGTAATCCAACGATTTAAATTTAACAGCATTTTTTTAAGCAGAATATAAATAAACATATATAAAATTGCTAAAATTTTAAATTTTGAACAATAATATTAAAAAAATGAAATGATATCAGTGATAAGAACATATATATTAAACCAATCAAATTTAAAAACTGAATTATATTTTACTCACCGCTACCCAGGCACCCCTTAGGTTTCATTCCTTATACCCTCTGTTTTCTTTATTCCCCGTTTCTAAGCAAAGCCCCACAACCATCACCATCATCATTATCATGATTTCCATTCCATAGAAGTTTCACTCTCTCCCTCTTGTTTTTCTCATTTTCACTTTTAAAGCTATTTTTCTTCATTTTCTTTTTTCATTTATTTAAAGATTTTTGAGGTTGATGGTACTCATCAATATAAAGTTAGTGACTTCATTTTACATCAAAACAGTTGGGCAGACAAGAAAAAGAGAGTGTCTATAAACATAAAGAAAAGAAAAGAAAGAAAGAGTTCAATGAGGAAGCCTGAATTCTCCTCCTCCTCCGGCAAAAACAATAACAACAACAATAATAATAATGCGAACATGAAACTTAGAAAAGGTTTGTGGTCACCGGAGGAAGATGAGAAGCTCATGCACTATATGCTGACAAATGGACAAGGGTGTTGGAGTGATGTAGCAAGAAATGCTGGATTACAGAGATGTGGAAAGAGCTGCAGGCTCAGATGGATTAATTATTTGAGACCAGATCTTAAAAGAGGTGCATTTTCATCTCAAGAAGAAGAACATATAATCCATTTACATTTCCTTTTGGGTAACAGGTTGTGTTTCCCCCCCCCCCCCCCCCCCCCCGCCCTCTTCCTCTATCTCTATCTCAATGTATTGTGATGTGTATACACGTGCATGTAGGTCGGTTAGTATTTTTGGAAGAGTTTTGAGTTCTATGCATGGTATACAGAAAATCAGAAATATTTGATAATTACAGACAAATCTGTTTATAACATTTACTCATGATCTGGTAAAATGGCTAACTAAAATGTTATTACTAGGTAAATTTATTATAATAGTATAAAAATTAAACTTTTAATCGTATATAACTTAAATTATTATTTTTTTGGGGGGAAAAGAGATTTGATAATTTCTTCTGAGTTTCACCTGTGTACTTTCACTGAAATTTTTGTGTTAAGTTTTATACATTATTAATATAAAGAACTATGTATACTATCAAAGAATATTTTCAAATAAGTCTTCCTAAAATGTGAGAATTTACCTCTTGAACATGTATAAATAAATTTTCTTATATTTTCGATGTATACTTAATACACTCAAGAATTTGTATGTCCCATAAAAGAAAGTACATATGTAGCTATCCACTTAAAAGAAGCTAAACTAGTTACGTTAAAAAATATAGCAGATCACTTGCTACTATAATAAATTAAAATATGTATAGATGGTGTTAAAATATTTACACTAAACAGCATAAATAAGTTTAATCTATCTCTTTTTTAGCGTTAATTTATAGGATCTGCTATATGCAAAAGAGATTTATGGACAAAAAAGATTTATGGAAGAATGCATAAATTAGTAGATAGTATACATGTATGTATACGAGAGAAACTGGACTCTCCTTTAAGAAATTTTGAATGATTTAGGTACTTTTTTTTAACTTAATATCAAGTAAAAGATCGGAAGGGGTAAATTCTAATTTTTTTTTTATTTACTTCTTCAATCAATCTGTGTGGGGGGGTTAAGATATTACCGTTTCCCCTGTCACAAAATACACAGCAGCATATCAATATCATTTTATACAAAAATTATCATCAGAATTTTGATATTTCGAGTGAATAAAGCAACGTATGTCTCCAATTGTTTTTAAGTCAAATATTTACCTTTGTAGACTACTAGTCAATCTGCAAGACATTTTCTCCAAGAAAAAAGGTTAAATACTAAATAAGAACATCACTTAAAATACTAAATACATAAAATAAATCGTTTTGTCATGGATATTAACTTATAAACGGATGATGTAAAGAACTTTTACACTGTCAGTATTCGCAGGTAACCTACCTTGTTACATAACTACATGTATTATAATTTGCATTTTTTTTCTAGAAAAATAAAGTCAATAGCAGAAAACACTAGGGTTTGAAGGGTGGGTTGGTGAAAGAAGAGGTTAAGTAAACAATTATCTCGGAATGTTAATTAGTAATTAGTAGACAGCAATATCAAGGGGACACCACAGTGAATTACAGGTAATCTTCAATGGCTAACATGATAAAGATAATTATGATGTTATTGACTTCAACAGCTTCCATGATTTACTAACATGCATATCTTCACTTGTACGTTTCAAATTCAACGAATTAACAATATTCAACATATTAAATTCTGCGTGAATAATATAATTTTTTGGTAACCACATATCTAGTTTTTCTTAGAATTGTATTATCATCCCCTAAAGTTTGTTTGATTTCTCAAATGGTTGGTCGATCATTAATAATTAATCTTAGACAATTATCTTTCTTTTTTTATTCCATTTTTCCTCAGTAAAGAAAGTAAAATTCAAAAAAATAACTATTAGATGAGTAGTCATTTGAGAAATCAGCTTCCTGAAGTTTAATAATATCTATCTTTTTAAGATTTGTAGCTTCCAAATTTCAATAATAATCTAATTTTTCGTTCCTCTTAATTCCTTGTTTTTTTTGGGTCAATGGTTGATAAAATATATTGAGATTTCGTCTAGCTAGAAGTGTAAAGAAGAACTGACCAAAATAGACAACTTTTTTCGTGTAGTTAGAAGTGTAAAGAAGCACTTACCAAAATAGACAACTTGCCAACTGGTCATTTAATAGGAGTGTATTTAATACAATTTTGTAAATTTATAAATATGGATTTAGTATAGGTAATACCTCAGCATGGGTTCATCCATAGGCGTGTTATATTTTATGACTAATAATTTAGTGATTACAGAAATTGGTGACATAGCTATTTTTTTTCCTATAATAAAGCTATGGTTGGGAAAGAGCTAATGAAATATATATATGAAACGGGCTGGCGTGGAGAACTTTTTACACTATCAGTCACTCATAAAACATATTATCACTTAATTTAATAGTATAATTTTTTTTTTTTGCTTTATCTGAACATTTATAAATTAAATCTCCTACTATAGATAAAATTCCGAATCATATATTAACATCAAAGAGATCAGATAATTAAGTGCACTTAGTTCTTCTTAGTCAAAAGCGCAAACTTGTACAGAATATTGATCAAGTATATTTACATCATGATCTAAGAGTTGAAAATGTTTTTCTTGCTATTCTCCAATCTTCTTTATTTATTAGTTTTTTTTTTCAAAGAGATTATCGTATTATACACTCATGTTTCGCATGAATTTCACTCCTATTTTTCCTTCCATTTATTCCAAAGGTGGTCTCAAATAGCTGCACGTTTACCTGGACGTACTGATAATGAAATAAAAAATTTCTGGAATTCAACCTTGAAAAAGCGGCTAAAGAACTCATCATCATCCTCTATGCCATCACCAAATGCAAGTGATTCATCCTCAGATCATCCCACCAAAGACCTCAATATGGGAGTCAGTGAACAAGGATTCATGTCAATGCAAAAACATAACCTAATGTCCATTTACATGGACTCGACCTCGTCTTGTTCCTCATCTATGGCCCTAAACACCACTAATATTCATCCTTTGTCCATGTTCGAGCAAACATTAATTACCATGCCCAAAGGATTCAACGTGCCCTCTTACTTTAGTTCTACACAGCCATGCATGGTACAAGGAGGGAATATTGTGAGTACTAATGATGGAGGTCTGTTTTATGGGAATAATCATGGTATATTTGGAGGAAATCTTAGTATGGAAGGTCATGAGCTCTATGTTCCACCATTGGAGAATGTAAGTGTTGATTATCAAAATAAGGAAAATGGGAATTTTGTTGAAAGGAGCAGCCATCATCAGAACAACAACAACCTTAACAATATGACCAACTTGAATATTAGCCATAATTTCGATAATAATAGTAATATCAAAGTAGAAAATTATGGAGGGATAGGGAATTATTGGGAAGGAGATGATCTAAAAGTGGGGGAGTGGGACTTGGAGGAATTGATGAAGGATGTTTCACCTTTCCCTTTTCTTGATTTCCAAGTTGAATAACCTAGTACAACATTTAATTTCCTTATGGAGATCAAGACCTTTTTTCCTCATTCAACATTAGGCCACATAATTTCAATCCTCTATATATAGTTCATATAAATTTGGACAGGAAATAGAAGATGAGATTAGGGAAAAGAATATGATCTCATGCGAATAAGGATCATTTCCTGGTAGTTATATATTTTTTTATGGCCTGCCACCATGCAACTCTTTTATAGGATATTTTTCATTACCTTGTACTCTAAATGACGTAATTAGAAGAAGGGTCATTTGTTCATTTGAACTTCATCTTAGGTGTTTGTAATAATCAACATATACTCATGCTGTCCTGCAGAGATATGTATAGTCAGTCCCATGTGATACTGTAGAGATTAGTGATTGTCTATTAGTCTTGGTGTACAAAATCATTTATATTGTAAGCAATTATATAAGTATGCTTTTAATAGTGGATTGAGAAAGTCTTATGGACAAATAATTTTCAATGTCTTTCCTATTCATGCTTGAAAACTGATCCTATCGGTCCCTCCTTTCAGTGGACATTCTTAGAGTAGAGGTGATGAATAAAATTAGTCAAAAAAATATAATTAGTTTAAATTTGTTTAAGTTAATGGTTTATTATTCCATTTATTTATTAGGTAAGCCAATTTTACTTCAATACACTTTACCCATAAAAAATTAGGTCGATGTGTTGCCATTGAAACCTGATAGATCTTTCTTTTTGAATTTTTTTAAAATTTGATATAACAAAAAAAAAAAAAAGTTTTTATTAGGTATTATAAATTAACAAATAAAATAATTAAAATTTAGTAATAATTGAGCAGGTTGAATCATGACCCACATTTTAGTTCATTTCAATTCAAATAACTTTTGATTAGGATAATAACCTATTTACTAACTCAACTAATTTTGACCAACCCAAATTTAATCCGTTCGGCCCATTTAACGCTTATATTCTTAACCATCCCTTTGGATTATCTTAGTAGGTTTTTGACCATTAAAAAAAAAAAAATCGACTTGGAGTTGAAGTAGAAGTCAGTCATATTTATGGAAATACTTTAGAGTATTAATTATTACTAAAATGTAAATAATTTTTTAAAAATTAGTGTAAACAAGTATTTAGGTGTATTCACTTTTTAATATAACACCGGATTTGTATTTGAAATTTTAATGGCTAAACACCAGTTATTAATTTGAAATTTTAATGGCTAAACACCAGTTTTTAAATAAAGTAAAATAATTTTTTAGGGCCAAACTCTTGTCTATTTATGTGTATGCTGCATGCTTTGCGTAGTATTGTGACTAATCAAGGATTATGGATATGACACGCAAGTAATTTTACCTTAAATGGAGTTCAATCTCTAAGCTGATCAGTCCACTTGAAATACGAAGATTACCATAAAAGAGAGAAAAGTCAGCTTGCTGTAATTGTCATAAGGACATTGTAATCATAACATTAATTACTAATTAACCTTAATGGTAGAATTCAAAGAGCAATGATAGCTTTATTAACCTTTCCACTCTCACATCTAAAGGTTGCAACAGTCATTTCGATAGGGAAGTTAATCAATGCAAAATAAAATTATTATGGTCAGGGAAATAATCGCTAGAAACATACCACAATCAGCACAATATGAATTGTGGTGGATGGTTGAGATTTCTGTGCTTTTGATTAAAAATATTGGGTTTTAACCTCTTAAAATAAAAATAATATGTTAGGAGCATCCCCAGAAATAAGTTCTATTATATTCAAATTTAAACTTAATCAACGCCAATATAAATATAGAATATTAGGTAAAACAAAAAATAAAAATTACTCAAAAATGGACAGTGTGATTTAATAGAAATTTTATTTTAAACGGTGGTCGTTATATATCAATGAAAAGGGTAGAGAATAGAAATAGGAATAACTTCAACATTTGAAAAAGTGAAAAACGATGAGATTCAAATCCAAAAACAAATAATTTTCAACTATCTAATTTTTAGTGAATGTATAACTATTTGATATGTTTGCTGATCAATATATATGAATCAATAGAAGCACATGCGAAATTAGTCCACACATCTCTTTATTTCAGAAACTTATGTCCATCTTGTTGATATGCTAGAATAGCTTAAACAATTATTGAAATGTGAAAGCAAACAATTTCTTCTCATTTTGGTGAAAGATTTTGAAAACAACGGGAAATATATACAATTGAGAATGTAATCAAACACAAAATAAAAGTGTGTGTTTTAATTTTTAACTATTTAAATTTTTAGATTAGATAATAACCCATTCTTAACATATAGAAGCGAAGTGTACAGAGTCGAGCTGATTTTCCTCTCCAAGGATGCAAGTTCTAAGAACTTGTAAAAGGAAAAATATTGGAACACCAAATGATCAACAATCAAGGTTTTTAAAAATTAAAGAGTAAAATTTAAATTGACATATATCATACAATAAATTATTATCAATGGCTAGTCTTTTAGAAGGCAGATAAATGATTTTTCTTCATATACATAATTAATTCTAATGACAAATATCTGGCGAATAAATTTTTATTACATCTTCATTTCCATGCATGACGGATTACAAGTAAGAGGTACCATCTTTGCAAGAAAAGAATTAAAGCTCTATGATGAATTATTTTTTTATCAGTTTAGGTTAGGAGACAAAGTGTTTTTTGTAAAGTTAAACGCTAATTAGCTACAGGATGAAAATAAGTGCTTCCCTAAATCATTTCACCTCAAGATTTATGACATTCCATAACTAACTAATCTGACTTTAATATCGGTATTTGTACGAAAGGTCTCTGTCTTCCTGTATATCTTTTTGATAAGATTGTTTGATTACGTAAATTGTGCATTGCAATGAGGTCAGCTTTAATTTTTGGCATAATTTTTGTGACATACAAATTTGTAAAGGGGATGTCACAACTCAAATCTATCTCAATCCATACGATAAAAAAGTCAATCATACACGGCCACAAAAGAAAAACGGAAAGTAAATAGTTTAAGTGAAAAAAAAAATACCGGTAGGCATAATATAAAATCTTCAATACAGAAAACAAATCGACAAGACATCCCAAAAAACAAGTAGTCACAGGACAAGCCTTTAAAGAAATCCGAATATAAAGCGAACATAGTCACAACATCTCGAGTATAACTAAAGACATGAAAATAAAGATAGAGGGGATCCAAGACACTACGGGAAAATCAAGTGGCTACCTCAAAGATTCTGATCAATCACCTTAGACTTAGCCACAGAATCAATCAAGTAATATTGGGCCCTGCACATGTACAAAATGTATAAAATAGTAAGAGTGAGTATGGAAACAACGTGTAATCAAGAACGCCCTTAACTTACTCTTATTCAAACTGAACGCGAGAACACCAACTCATCCAGACCCTAAAAACTATACACCTGCACTCGAAAAATACCAACATAGCCCAATAATTTATCACAATACAATAATAGGAAGGTAAAATTAGCTTATCAGATCATCGCTCAATCACAGTCAAGATTTCATTTAAAATCATAAGAGAACACACAAACCATCGAAGATATGATAATTTCAAATGAGAAAATGAATATGTGAATAATATGATGTGTAAATGATAGAGATGATACATGTCCACAACACACCCTCCGATCATTTATCGCTTTTAGGTGGGACCCATGGGGGCTAGCTAATCCATGTACATATTTAGAACCATTTTTTCTCAGAACAAAAATTATATCAAACTATACCCGAATTATTTTTCCTCAAGCTAAATCATAACAAACTAGCCACCCGAAACCACTCCCTTTGGGCTAATGAGTCATTTCATTCATTAGTTTCAATATATCACAATTTCCATTGTCAATATATGTGTAATGACCCTAATGGTCATTTATGATAAATACGCGATGTTTTGCATTCTAGAGAATTTTGGTAGTTGCCCCCAAGTTAGTTATGATTTGCTGGGACCGATAATTTGGATTCCTGGCGACTCGGTTAAGAAATATCTCAGATTGCCTCTTTTAGAGCCTAAAACTAAGTACTCGTTGACCAAAGTCAACTTTCCTTCAAGACGAGCTCAGAATTAAATTCT
>JBDJHY010000008.1:5379959-5404436 GCA_039654485.1 Withania somnifera | reverse complement strand
GTTCTTCTGCTTTTACTGTAGTAGTCCCCCGCTTTGGCTACGAACTATGAGGTTTTGGTTCTCCTTCTTGGGTATAGTAGGTGCCATCTTGACTTGAGAAATCGGGTCATGACATATCAACCCAAAAGCTCTAGTAAAATTCAAAAGTTAAGCTTCTCCTTCATTCCTCTTCCCCAAACCAAAGCATCTATGCACATCGACATAACCTCTTAGAGAAGACCCAATGTGTCCATTAAAATTTTCTCTTATGAAAAACTTCTCAGTGATAGGCACAACTCTTACTAGCTCATCCAACGTCTCCAAAAGCTCTTTTTCTCCTCCTTGTCCAAACCTATTTACGGTGCGTAAGCACTAATAATATTTCAAGTAGACCCTTCGCTGACCAATTTAATTAACATTATCCTATCTTTAACCCTCTTAACCTCTACTACCTGCTTCCTAAGCTCCCCATCTACTAAAATCCCACCCCGTTCCTATTTCTCACACCTCTAGAGTACCACAACTTATGCCGGTCCATATCTTGCACCTTAGAACCTACCCATATGGTCTCCTGGACACAAGCTATATTGATCCTCCTCTTCCTAAGAATCTTCACTAGTTATATGAACTTACCTTGTAAAGTCCTTATGTTCAAGGACTCTATTCTTAACCTAGAGGTTCCCTTGACCCCCTATCCTTACTGTTCCCCGCCTCCAACCCCGATGTTTCTCTTGAACCAGACCCCGACCCCAAATACGAACTCGACCAATGACATGACCCTATTCTACCATCATAAACTAAAGCCATTAATAAACTTAACCAACCAACTACAAAGAAACCGCAAATACAAGAAATACCCTAGCTCGATACAAGTATGTAATCACAATAACCAAGAATAATGAATGATCAAGAACTACAAAAACCGAACAAGATCTACTTAAATAGAAATAATAAATTCATAAGTAATTAACTAGCACCTATACTGCGTATAATACAACACCCTAAACATCACAAGCTAACAAGCAGTAAAACAATGACTGAAAATTGGCAACTTCCAATCTAACACATGTACCAGGAATTGTAACAAAGTCAAGTAAAGCTGTGAAAAATAAAAATTCAAGGTTAAAAATCATCGGGTTTAGCAAAAAGGAAATAAGGATGAGTTTCTTGTTCAATATGGTGGATTTTGGTAATTTAATGCTAAAATTGATCGTCGAAAACTTGACTCCTGAGTCTGTCTCACAAATCACACCTGCAAGAAGATACTGGAAAAAAAAAGAAGAGAAAAGAAGAAAGACAAGAAAAGGATCAAAAAGCCAATATCTTGTCACCGGAGATATGCCGCTGCTGGAGAAGACAAGATCTAGTCGGGCTTCATCGGTTTCCAATGCTTCGTTGGAGAATTATGATAGCACCAATGATTTAACCGTTTCGTGAGTTCGCTAAAAAATAGAGACACCGAAAATTAGAGTTCGACAGTGCGGACGGTGGATAGAGAAAAGTATTGGTCACACTGGAGAAGAAAAAAAAGGGTTGGAAGAGAAATCTTGATGTTGGGAAATCCTCATAGCGTTGAACCACAATGAAGAAATAGCCGTGCCGGAGAAGAAAGCAAATAGGTCAGAACTGTGAGACGCGAATCACCAATACAAAATCTTTTATGGGGTAGGGATCGACTTCTTCAAATAAATAAGAATTAAAATAACAAAAAGAACTCTATAATTATCTAAAATCAAACAAGTATTAACTATTTATTTTCTTTACTTGTGCTGGAAAATGTTCGACGGATTACATTATATATTATATAAAATTATATACTAAATTAATTATATTATAATTATCAATAATTCTTCCTTCTTCGTGAGAATCAGAGAGAATAATTACTCTTTTCAATTATATTCAGTTTTCTGCTAATTAAATAATTAGTTGACCATATTAGCATACCAAAATGTATAATTACATTAATTATATTATACACAAATTTATTATTGATGATGAGGCTTTCCAAACAGGGTAGAAAAAACACACTTATTTCTGTTCTCTAGTTCCCATTTCTCTCTCTTTTGCACGATCGGTTGGTCGCATCTGCATATGAAATTCCATATTAGCCCTCAACCATGCCGGCTTCAGCATCATCGGCGCCGCCTCCTCATCGGACTCACAGCCGTCGTGAGGATCTGATCAGACGGCTTAGCTCTTCGTTCGTCGAGGCAAAACTCAAAGCTCTTCGTGACCTCAAAAATCAGATCATCGGTAACCGTACGAAGAAGCTTTGTTTCCTTAAACTCGGCGCTGTTCCGTGCGTTACCTCTATACTCTCTTCCTCCTCCTCCGCCGCTGCTTCTGCATCTGTGGGTGGTTCGGCTTGTGCTGGTGATGACGTGGAACTCAATGATTCGCTTATTATTCAATCGGCTGCTGCTATTGGTAGCTTCGCTTGTGGATTTGATGATGGCGTTAAAGCTGTACTTGATGCTGGTGCTTTTCCTATTCTTCTTTGCCTTATTTCTTATCCTAATGATAAGGTAATTTCAAATTTGACATCTTTTTTTTCGGTTCATTGTATAGCAAATTATATAATTTAGATTTTGAAAAAAGGGCAGCCCGGTGCTATGTGCAGGATCTAGGAAAGGAAATAGGTTTAGTTTCAAATCTCTGTGCTGGAAATAGGTTTAAAATAGCTGTTTTAGTGTAGTTATTAGTTCATAGTACGCTTAAATCCTAGCCAGACGAGGAACCCCTCCCGTCGCACGATGAAGCCTTCAAGAGTTTCGCTCGAATACCAAAAAGAGAGCAAGTAGAAGAGCGAATACCCCCAAGGGAGACCCCCCCCACCCTTTTCCTTCGTTTTGTTTGTACAGGAAGAGGAGAAATTGAATGATTACGAGCTAGCCAATGAACAAATTGAGCACTTCACCTCGGTTAATGTGCGTTTAGATTGTTTTTCTGGAATTGCAATCTCCGTTTGAATCACAAGTTCACTTACAAAATTGAGCACTTCACCTCGGTTAATGTGCGTTTTACTATCATAATCAAGGCTATAAGACAACTTAACCTGAAGAGGCGACACTAAAGATTTCAAATAACATGTTACCATAAAATAATTCAATTTCTTTGTGCATATATTTATTATTCATGCTTATAATTATTACTCCCGGACTAAACAGGATATTTATATGTTTTCTCCATTAGTGCCTCATTAAAGCTCACTTTATTTGTGCTTTGTGCTTAAGCCGCAACAAATCTTAAGAGTTTTTTTCCCTTTCCTCTCTTGATAACATCGTTAAGCAGTATATCATAATTGTCATTTTCTCTGATTATTTAATTATGATCTAACGCAGGTAGTCGATGCAACTGCTCGTTCCCTTAAGTTCATTTATCAATCGGAGTTAGCCCCAAGGTATGATTTTCTGCAGGGGAACAATATGGAATTTATCCAGTTGCTACTGAATAGTGAAAATGAGAATGTGACTGGACTTGGTGCAAGTATCATTACACATTCTTGCCGGACAAGTATGGAGCAGAAAGCATTAAGCGATGCTGGAATTATTAAAAAACTCACTTGTATGCTTGGAGGGTCTGTAACTCAAAAAGATGCTAGTTTAGAGTCTCTAGCTACTATTCTGAAGGGAAATCCAGATGTCATATCAAAGTTCATGGAACCTGAAAATGGAGGAGCGTTGGGTACTGTTACTGAACTGACCAAGGATAACAATGCCCGGACAAGATTGCTTGCTTGCATATGCTTGATTGTCATAAAGAACTCTGCTCCTTCTTGCCTTCAAGATTTACGAATCAAAATAAAATTGGTACTAATACTACTTGAGCTTCTTGAGGATGATCAAATTGGAGACGAAGCTCCTTTTGCTTTGTCTAGTTTAATTGCCGAAAAGGAGGATTTGCAAGTATTAGCGTTCGAGGCAAATGTTATCGATAAACTTGTCAGCCACCTGCAGAAATGTCCGTTACTGTCGAGACGTTTGGAGGGAATACTTATTGCATTGGCTAATATGTGTTCGAGACTAGAACGCTGCAGGGACCGGCTTTTGTCGTTGGAGGTCAGTTGCTTTACCATGTATAAACATTTCTGTTGTGTTTATTGTCACTATGTGGCTGTTAGACTGCAAGAAAAATAATTTAATTGAGGTATGTGAACTTGGACTTTGTTTGCCTGGTTTCCAACTTGATAGATAAGGAAAGTAATGGAGGTTAATCCATTGAGTTGCATCGGAACACCATGCGGCTGCAATTTATTAGAATAGTTGTTGTTCTTGAAGTATCAAGCTAATCAAAGCTTTTAATGCAAATGGTGGTAGGTTTGACTGTAATATGTTAATTCTACCTCTCATAAAGCAAGTCATAACTTACATTTTTTCTCTGTTTTACTTTGAGCTGCAATTGAATTAAATATTAGTTGGATCATGGCTGTCTCTGCTCCTTTGGAATCATTGAACTTGAATTGAAGTGGGGGATAGATTTAAGCCCAATATATGCCTTAATTCAATTTGAACTCGGTTCAAATTATATGGTAAGTTTTAGCTCAGTTCATAAGATTGGCAGAAGCTCGATTCATTATTGTTGTATAAACTATAAAGTATTCCATGTTAATGGATAAAGATAGACGATGATCGTAAATTTGATACGAGGGGGCAATGAGCAAGTTCTTTGAGATGCAAAAAGTACAAAGAAGCTACTGGGACTTCAAGTGAGAAGTTAAGTATGCATGTCATCAAAGTGAAGCACATATATTAACAAATAACTAAAGAATCGCAGCAGCACACAAAATAAATATACATACCATTAAATAACGACTTCCTTGACTTACAAGTCGAGTAAACATGATCTAAGGATAGGGTCATGACAAACAAGGGTCACTAATATATTTATAGTAGAAGAGGTCAAAAACAAATAACTTCTCTACCAATTTTTTTAAAAGTGAAAAGCTCAAAGCTCAAAGAAGTGATTAGGTCAATGGGCTTGAAGCAAAAAGTGTGAAGTGAAGCACACCCTTCTTTAAAGTGAAGTGCAGTTATAAAAGATCAAACGTCTACAACTTTAACACAATAAAAACTCAGTTGCGATGTAAATAGCTAATTTTAAAATCCTGAGTATTATTACGCCGATATCAATTTCTCTTCAAAGTTGAGAATCAAAGAAATGATTGATTCTCGTTGGAATCATTTTGTGTAGCATTGGTTGAAGCATAAACTTCTCTAAAGCGCATGGTTTCACTTTGAAGTGATAAGCCCTCCCTTCATCGCTTGCAATGCTTTTAATGACACTGCTCAAAACTCAAGTCATAAAATAACAAACAAAACAGAAATGCAATCCTCTTTCTCTTCAGGATTGATAAAATCATATCCATCAACCTCTTGTAATTGTCTTCATCGTTTGCACCATTCAATCTTCTTTATCTACCATTCCTTGGATTTACACACATGGTGGAGAACTAGGCTGTGCTGCTGCCGGCGACTCATGCACAGGATGTATCCATATGAATTCAGTTGAGGTTTACTAGAAATTTTGTTATAAAAAAGAGTAGTAGACATGCATTTTGGAGAACGTTGCAGTACTTTAACAAGTAGAACACTTAGAAGATGTTTGATACTTTGCTTAGTTGTGTTAAATTGAGGCATGCCATTCTAGAAGTGTGTCATAAATGAGTCCGAAGGCCTTTCTGTGAAGCTTTTAATGCTGTGGAGGCCGTGCACGATTTTTTTTGATTTTTACATCTTTTGTATGCAGGCTATGAAGTTTGTAACTGGTGCTCTGAGTCAGGAGAGTGGTGAAGTGCGTGCTGCAGCATGTATTTGTTTGAAGAACGTTTCTCGCTCGGGCAAGGTTCGTGATGTTTATAATAGCTTAAGATAATCCTTAATATTGGCTATTCATGCAATGTTCTTGGCTGACGAACTACTTCGCAGAATCTTAGTGCAGGTCTGTTTATGAATGAGAGCTTTATTGTTCCCTTGGTTCGGCTTTTATCTGATGATTTGACCTTTGTCCAGGTAGTTGTTATTTATTTATTTACCTTTTTGTCTTGTGCTCTCCGATGAATCTGTTTTTGCAACTTTGGCACCATAGATGATGCAATATGCTGGCTTCCATGCCCTGTATGTTGTTGAGCATTATCCCCATAGAAGTTGTGTTGAGTGGTTTTAACTCGTTCTTTGTGTTAGGCTGCGGTGGGCATTGGTGCTATGGGAAAGTGAAGCTTAGGAGATCCTGGCCTTTTTACAGCAATGCCAATTATGCCAACACTGTTGTTTTTAGTGACTAATAGGTCAAACAAATTAGTTGGGATAAGGTGTAGCATTTGTGGTCTTGTTTTCTGCAAGAGTTCTTTTTAGTTTGATTAGAGATTTGTATGTCGGCTTTGGGCTAAGTGTGGATCTAGAGAATATTTAGTTTTAGAGAAACCCCTGTTTATCCGGGCAGTTGGAATGAAACTACCCAAAATCCAAATGGAGCAGAATAGATGTAAATAGTTTATATAGTTTTGGTCCAGCTAGTTTGGTAATGAAGTGTGTGTGTACTTGTAGTATTAGAAAATTAACAGCCCACCCTCTTGAGCATTGCTTGCAGTGTTGGAAGGTAAGAGGCAATACAGTGGTGCTTCCTCTTTTTTAATCCAGTTAACACAGGGATGCTACGTGTGAGCAAGACTCTTGGGCACCATGACAACATATTTAGGAGTGGCGTTTGAAGCAATTAAGTTGCAGCTTTGCTGTTGGCTAAGCTGAAGTTTGCTCATTAAAAGTTTGTAGGGAGTTGTCAATAGTTATTATTTATGCTTTAGAGAATCTATGATACGACGTGTTAACTGAGATTATTATAAGATGTTACATACATGCACCCTTTTCATTGTTTTTGTTTCAATTGGTTCAAATAGATACTGCATCTGATTAGTGATGACTTGGAAATATCTGTTGCGCTAGTGGCCCTAATTTTTCTTAGATTCAGTGATGGAGGAATCCATAACATGTTCCTTAATCCTCTATTACCAGATTTCAGCCCTTGATGCCATCAGCAACATAGTGGTTGATTTCTTGGCGCATAAGACAATGTTTATGCAATGTGGAGGTGTGAAGCAGCTCGTTCAGCTTTCAAAGTCAATGGATTCAACTATTAGGGTAAAAGCCGTGTGTGCTTTGAGGAACCTAACATTCCTTGTGAATGACAAGTGTAAAGAGGAAATTCTATCAGAGCTCACGCAGTTGACACTAAGAAGCCTGATTTGTGGTAATTTTTCTGATATTATATGTTACCTGGAATGTAATGGTAGTATATAGATGTGTCCATTAGAGGTTTAACACTTTTGTGCTGCAGATCCCGAGGCTTGTGTTCAAGAGCAAGCTTTAGCTTTGGTTCGTAATCTTGTTGATGGGTGTCTAGATTCTATCCAGCATGTCTTTGCTGAGGACGCTCTTCTGCTGCATGCTGTTGGACAGCAACTGCAAAGTGCTTCAGAAGCTGACGTCTTGATTCAGGTAAAGATTTTTGTTCGTTTGCAAGTTGTGGATGTCTCGGTCCTTAAATGTATTCTTAACAATTAGAAGTACAACAATTCCTAATCAACCTTCTGAGATTCTTTTGGTCATTCTGCAGGATTTTCGTGATTGTTTAAGCTGATGATAAACTTTAAGGATTTGATTAATATGTTGATACTTCGTGACACCGATATTGAATGTATATCTGGTTGTGACTGATACTTACAAAAGTGTCTTCTCTTTGTGTAGTATAAAATGACATAATCTATCAGTATAGGTGGAGGTGATATCTTTACGTGGTTGCAAAAATTATGCTAATGTGCATGAGTCTTATATGCATTCAAATATTTTATTGCCTTAATAGGCGAAGAAGTTAAGATAATCATGCTGCTGAAAAATCAGTTGATCAAGAGCAGATGTGTGTTCACTGGAGAAATTTTGTAGTCATGGATGAACCAAATTAACAGTAATTGCATCAAGTTATCAATTAAAGTTGATTTGGCTTTCACGCACCTTGGCATGTATCTCTTAATTCAATATTTTTTTGGTAAAGTAATTAAATGATATTAGAAAAGCATCAAGAAGATTCAAAGCTACAAAAGCACATTATGCAAGAAAAGCTGCTCCAAACAGAAATGTATGGGCTAGCTTAGCTAAAAACCTGTGAACAGCCTAAAGGGAACCCTGCTACTCTACTATCCTAGAGAAAGGGAACTAACAAAAAAATTATCCACACTATTTAGAGGAGTCAAAAAATGCCGACGGGATAAACTTAGACAGTTGGCTTTAAGAGTGCAAAAAGAGGTACATATTTCATCAAAATATCTGTTGTTTCTCTCCTTCCAAAGGCTCCAAAAAATAGCTGCTGTGTCTTTCTGCTGGATTTGTCAACTGTCCATGATATCCTGCTAGCATATAGGCATCCTTGATGCTGTAGGGCATTACCCGTTGGAGGCCGAGCATTGAATAGAAAAATTTCCATATGCTAGCTGCCGCAATGCTGTGCAAAACAAGGTGATTGATTGGTTTGCTTGCACATGACACATCTATTGATGAGGACTACTCTTTTTCTGAGACTATCTTGTGTTAGGCATGCTTCCTTCCGGGATGTCCATGTGAAACAAGAGACTCTGAGAGGTTAGCTAGTTTTCCGGACATGTTTCCAAGGCCAACTCTCTAGAATGCCAGTCTGCGAATAGACTTGATTCAATATTACAATCTCAGCCATTAATTGCTTTCACTTTCTCTTTGGTGTTTTAGATGTGATGTGTATGACACACCTAGACAAGTGATAATGTGGAAATAGTTTCCAAAAATAGAAATAAATTGTTTATTCTGTGCGTGAGAATGAACTTCTCCCCAGACACAATTTCTTCTTGAAAGAAGATGATTAGACATTTCAAGCAATAATTGTTTTATTGCAATTTTGCAAACAGGTAACATTGCTAGTTTTCTTTTTCGATAAGCTCCATTTCTAGTTTTCATTATCAACATATTACACAACTGATACTCCCGAGAATAATTGCTAAGTAATCATGGGCTCTGAAAACTGTCTTTGTCTCTTGCTAGGGTATGTATGTCTTTACCAATGTTGCATCTGGAAATGAGGTGCACAAGGAAGCTGTTATGCAAGGACTCTTTCCACCGTTAGCTAATGATTCTGAGTCAATTATGTTCAAGTTTTTACATAGTGATGATAGCCGGTTACGTACAGCAGCAGTTTGGGCTCTAGTAAACCTTACTTTTCCTAGCAGTTCTGGTGCAATTGGCCGAGTGATGAAACTACGGAATGCTGGCATAGTTTCCCTGTTGAAACATATGGCCAATGATCCTTGCCTTGATGTAAAGGTCCACGCAATTCTTTGGATTAGATTATGTTCAGATTTATCCTTTGCTTGTCAATTACAATTTTGTCCGATCCCTTTGTGCAGCTTAGAGCGAGGACAGCTCTGGGGCAATCAATGACTTCTGGTGATGGCTCTACATGACGATTACTTTTTAATCCTTAATTTGGTGGTCGGTAAGAAATTCTGGTGCAGAATGTTGCTGGGCGTCAACGTGTTTTATATAATGCCATGTCTGCAACCTTTGGGACCAAGGAGAACATGGTATGCATTCATTAAGTCTATGATGACTTAATTTGTGATTTTTCAAGTCGTAGGGACATTACTATAACTCAATTAATACACATAAATTTCTGATTTTTCACAATACTGTGGCTCTATAGTTATGTAAAGCATGTGATTGAAACTTTAGAAAACCTCTCCTTTGTCCAATAGTAGGAGGAAGTTATGAAAGATTTCAAATGCATTAGATGATGGTAAATCAAGAATTCTTTTGGAAGTGTGAAAAGATGCTGCTCTTGGCATGGCAGGTTGTGATTATTAGTAATATCAGAATGGTTATAAACAATATAAAACCCTGTTTTTTAACCCATATATCTTGGTCAAGTTATGACCAACTGGCAGACTTCGGTTAGTTGTTTAAAAGTTGACTATCATACTTTCTTTCTTGAAAATTTAAGAAAGAGAAGAAGACCAAGTCATATACTTTGTATGTCCATGCTTTAATAAAGTCAATACATTGTCTAATGCAAATACCATTGATTAAAGCATCAATTTTCACACATAGCATCTCAGTTATGCGTGAAGTTGTAGACCTTGCATTTTTTTTTTTTAACTCTTTTTTCTTAGGGGCTTGACCCAATCAATTGTTAGGAAGGTCATTGACCAAAGTGTACTGCTTCACATATCAAAACCCTCCCCTCATTCTGGGTGGAATTTATAGGTCCAGGTTTTGTGAATGAGGTTGAAGCACATGGGGTGTTTATGGTTAGTTGATGTGAAAAATTTGGTGGTTTGGTGGGTGGAATGCAGTGTTTTGGTGAGTGGCGAGGTGCTCTCCTTTTCTAAATGCGGCGCTAATTGATATAAAAAATTAAAATATTTAATTGCATATATAAATAACTAAAATGTCAATTGCAATAAAGTATTTCAATTAAACAAATATTTCGGATCCAGACGCTATTGAAATAGCTGAAATAAACAAATAATTATCTTATCAAATAATATATAGTTACATTATTAATAAGAAAAAGTAAGGGACTTTAAGTTAACCGGTTACTGCCCTGTGAACAGTGAACTATTATATAAGTATACACTATACACACATACCACCAGTCACTGCCAAGTGCCAACTAAAGAAAAAAAAAGTGAGAAAAAGAAAAAGATAAAACAGAGGTTAACGGAGAAAGGAAAGTAGAAGCTGAACTGAAGAAGAAAACAAACAGAGAAGAGTAGAAGAAGAAAAAAACAGAGATGCTGATACGAAGAAGAAGTGTAAAAAAACAGAGATGCCGGTTCAAAGCCTTTGCTTATACTGGAGAATAGAAGAAGAAGAAGAGAACGGGTAGCTGGTACGAAGAAAAAGAAAAGAAGATGAAGATTGAAGACTCACTTACCGGTAGACAGAGATGCTGGTAGCTGCTGTGTGCTGTCGACTGTTGACAAGGAGAAGAGGTCGCTGGTAGCTGGTGAGTGAGTAGCTGCTGGAACTTAACAACAAAAGACCCAAAATTAATTATTTACCTTTTAAAACCCTAATTAGCACCTTTCTTAAAAGAAAAAAATTAAAAGGCGCCCCCTTTCACTCGTCGCGTTTATTGCCTTTGTCTCGCCTTCTCAATCTCGCCATGCCACAACCATGAAAGGCAATTGGACATCGTCTCGCCTCGTCGCTGAAGGCGAGAGGCGAGCGCCTTTCAAAACATTGGTGAAATGAGACTGAGGTGAGTGCAGAAGTGGTCAGAGGCGAGAAATGAGTTGGAGGCTTGGTATGATACTCGGTGAAATTATTTTACCTCCCTTTTTGGCGTTGTTCCTCTTCTAACCAGACAATCTTTCCTCAAACTTTTCTGTGATGGGTCTGACACCAACAATCGCAGATGCCGAATAGGAAGCTCTCCTGAACTTCTACTGTAAAGCAGATGAGTTGGGCCATATTAATGTTGTTGTACCCCTCTTGCTGGAATTAACCCGCTGATCTTCAGATAATTAATTTGGAAACATATGAGCATCTTCATTAAGTGTTGCAGCTGTGCCATTATCGGAGGATATTAATGTATCCTCTATAATAGGAGATTAGTAACTTTGGTGGACTTCCATAACATGTAAAAAGCATTTGAAATAACAGTTCACCTGTCTCAGCTCTTGATTTTCAAAAGAAACATTCTCCCATTAATTAAATAGAGAATTTTGGATTGTTTAAATCAAAAAATTCATCCAGTTCTCCATCTCACCAAAACTCATAATGCCCACAATCAAATTTAGGTAAGACCAACTCACTTGGTCACATGATTTTCTAGCTCCTAGTTGCATAAAATGTCATGTTTTCTTTCAATTTAGTGTCAGTAAACTCATTGGCTGTCAGGGAGGATTTATGCGGCACTCACAAATGCATTCTTAGAGCTTGTTAAATGCATTCTTAGAGCTTGTTTGGATTGACTTATTTTAAGTGCTTTTAAGCCTTTTGAAATGTTTGGGTTGATTTGAGAAGTGCTTTTAACCACTTATTTTAAGTTAAAAGTTAAATATACGCCAAAAGTCAAAAGCTAGAACTCTACTTTTTATAAGCTACTTTCTAAAAAGCCAATCGAAACATCCTCTTATTCCTGAAAATCACCACATGCAGCGCTTTTTTATTCGACCTTCGGGGATTTAGCAAGATCTTCGTTACATTATTCACTGGGCTAGTGAAGTCATTGGCTGCCAGGGATGAATTGAGGACTTGTCTGGCAACTCACAAATGCCCCTTATTTTGGAAAATCATCTCGTGCAGTGCTTTTTTATTCTATTTTGGGGATCTGGCAAGAGCTTTGTATACTTTATTAACTGGGCTGGTATGTTTGGAATTCTTGATATACAGAAACTATCTTTTTTGTCATCGATAAGTTCTTCCTCAGTGCTCTCCTTTATTCTTTGGGTAAGTTGTGAAGAATTTAAACTCTTCTCAAATCTCTATTGACCATAAAAAAGTTTTATCATTGGGAGGTAGAGTCACTCTATTTAATTCTGTGCTAGATGCTCTTCTTCTTACATGATGACTTATTTCCAACCCCAGCTAGTGTCATCAAAAGACTTGACAACATTAGAAGATCATTTCTGTGGCAAGATAATAAGGAGAAGAAAGGTTATCACTTAGTTAAATGGAAGGCCCTAACAATAAGCGGAATTAGAAATTTGAAGTTCCAAAGTATGGCCTTGAAAATGAAATGGCTCTGGAGATACGCAAAAGAAGAGCATATGATATGTGGAAAGGTCATCAAAGCAAAATATGAAGAAGAGGACATGTGGATGACAAAAGCAACACCCCTTATGGGGTCAGCCTCTGGAGATCTATTAGAGCTCTTTGGCCACTTCTGAAGAATAAATGTTGCATAAAAGTTGCTGATGGGAGAAAAATTGATTTTTGGAAGGATATATGGCTTGGGACTGAGAGTTTACAAGAGAAATTCCCCGACATTTACAACCCTGTACTCCACCAACACATTACAGTGGCAGAATAGTGGGCACACCAAGAATGGGACATTATTTTCAGAAGGATGCCTAATGATTGAAAGTTGAGTGACTTTTTTTTTTTAACAATTGGCTGGGAACCAGTGGTGGTTTATTGGGAGTGGAGGATAGTCTATGGTGGAATGGTAACGGTAATGGTGTTTATAAAGTGAATTTAGCTTATAAAGATCTAAACCAAACCAGCTATGAGATTGAAGAGTGGCCATGAAAACAAATCTGTAAGACTAAGATTCCATTTAAGGTTTCTTGTTTTGTTTGGCTTATGGCAAGAGAAGCAATTCTCACAAAAGATAATTTGATGAAAAGAGGGATGACCATTTGTTACACATGTTGTTTATGTGGGGAAACTGATGCAACAGTAAAACATATGTTTCTGCACTGCAAGATAACATGTTTACTATGGTGGATGTTCTTGGCTCTCATGCCCGGAAACATTCCAACTACTTTAGTAAGCTGGGAAGAAGCAGGACGAAAGGCTAGAGACAAGAGATTCTTGGTTAGTTCCTGCATGTATATGCTGGACAATATGGAAAGAACGAAAATCCAGATGTTCTGAAAATAGGATCAACTCTGTTCAGCAGATAAAAATAAATTGTATTCTGCTCTTTAGTTTTTGGAGTAGGCAATCATTCTTAGGAGAAATTGTAGATATTCTTGATGCACTAGATTCTATCTAGGAGATTAGTATAACTTCAGTTTCTTAGATTTTTTTTTTTGTATATATGGACTCAGTACAACATATGTACTTGTTTATATTTTGATTTTATATAAACATATACAAAGTTACCAGTTTAAAAAGAAAAACATTCATCACTAGTATGACACCAAGTTTTACTATTGCCCAACATTTCTAGAAGAAAGCCATGTTAACTCCATCAATACCAGCTCCAGTCCATAGTTCCCTTTGAATTTGAGTTGGAAACAGAAGCTTTTTTGGGGGGTGGTGGTGAGTGGGTGGGGTGTCTGGCCATGGCTGAGTTTTAAGGTTAAATTCGTAAATAGGCACTTTTCGTCCCTTTTATTAGAAAATAGCCACTGTCTTGGACTTTCAACTTGTAGAAGTGGAACTTGAAGATACTATCATGGATTTTCACTTGTGGAAGTTGGAAATCTAGAATAGAGTCCGGAATCTAAATGATGGGGAAAAAGTCTAAATAGATAGAACTAAAGTGAAATGATTTGGTACTTCTCTACCTATACCACACAATTTTAGTACGCTATATGAGGCTTCATTAACGGCCCCCATTAAAATTCGTTACACGAGCTTTTTTTATATTAAAGTTACATTGAGCACAAAATATGTGTGTTTTGCAATCCAAGTTTCAGCGATACACTACTACCAGTAATGCAAATTGTGCTATGTAAGTATTATCCTCCATAGCCAATGTCAATTTCAATAAGTACTTTTCTAGGATGCCTAACATCCTAAATAACTTCCAATACTAATGTTATCTCTTTTAAAAATAAAAATTAATGATTGTCTTACTTCTTTTCGTATAAAGCAATTATAACTATTTTTAAAGACGACTAAAATATAAGATTTAGCTTAATTTAGTATAAAAACGGTTTAAGTGTGTTACTTGTAAAAATTATTATAATTATGGCCAGAGAAGGTGAGGATAGTTTGAAGGCCACTCATTTGTAATATGCAGACGACACCCTGATTTTTTGTGATGATGAAGACATGCAATTCAGATACCTGTGGTTGATTCTAGTTTTGTTTGAAGGGGGTGTACGGTTTACACAAGTTGGAGAAAAGGCCTAGTGTACCCATCAATGAGGTAACCAACATAAACTACTTAGCCACAATACTTGGTGGGGAAGTTCGGGCCCTGCCAACAATATTTCTGGGAGTGCCACTGGGTGCCAAATCTAAATCAGCTGACATGTGGAATGATGTGATGGAAAGGTGCAGCAAGAAGCTTGCTAGGTGGAAAACTCAATACCTATCCTGATCAACTCAGCACTTGATGCATTACCAACTTGCATGCTGACCTTATTTCCAATTCCAGCTGGAGTTATCTAAAGACTGGATAGCATCAGCAGGAAATTCTTATGGTAATAAGAAGAAAAAGGGATCCCATCTAGTAAATGGAAGGCAGTGATTACTAATAAGAAGACTGGGGGCATGGGGATCAAAACTTGAAACTGCAGAGCTAAGCTTCGAAGATGAAGTGGCTATGGAAGTATGCAAATGGATGCTATGGAACAGAGTGATAGGGGCAAAGTGTGCTGAGAAAGACAAGTGGATGACAAAGGAGGTACCACACCCTATGGGGTGAGCCTGTGGAGATCAATAAGAGTATAGTGGGCCCAGGAACCTTCTTTCCAAACTCACTCGACACACAAAAGAAAAGAGAACTGAAAAGCAACTCTAAGATCAAAGTTATGGATCTCTTTTTCTTTTTTGGCATGAAGAGGTGGGCTTATGAGATGGTACTGGAGATGGTTTTTGTTCTTATTGCTAAGGTTCAACTGCAGAAATCCTACATCTTTGTGTCGTCCTTTTTAAGGTATAAAACGACTCAACACTATTTCTAGATTGGCAATTGTGGAATGAAAGGTACATAGGCAAAGACAAAGTAAGACTTAGATTGCAGGTTCAATAATTTATGTCCTAAATAAGTATCTAAAACCAGCTTAGGAGCTATAGCCTGAATAATCTTTAAACTGTCACTAGCTATGCCATAATTTCTTTCATAATTCACTCAAGGAGGTATGGTACTGTTTGATTTTATCTAAATATCATTTTTTTTAAAATAAGCTTATCCAAACTTATTTGAAAATTTTCCAAATTGTCTTTTTCACCTTCCCATTGACTATGGAGTCATATACCTGTCTCCTCTCTTGACCCAGGAAGATATTGATGAAGTTCCTAGTGTCAGTTTTTGTGTTATATTTCAAGTAGTCACGAGAAGGGGAGGAGCCCATGCTGCTGCATGGTCCTTTTTCCGAATGTCATTCCTTATTTGTTTTGCAATCTTTTTATGTTTTTAATCAATTCTTTTTGTGATCTTTAGATTTTATCTACCCAAAAGTGTCCAGAAATGTGCCAAGTTTTCTTATGCTTCAACCCTACTTGCAGGTTTAAGCTTTCACTCCAGCATCTTTCAAATTCGAGGCTTTTGCTTTCGTGGAGGTGCTTGGCTTATGTTTGTGTGGCCAAGCCGGTCGTATTCAACTGCATTCTTCTGTGCCTCCAGCCACAGTTTTGTATATTTTTTTGTCCTAGTATAGTATCATCTATGATTGTATCCTGTTATTCTGTATTTCCCCTTATAAGCCCTTTCATTTCCCCACACTTGGGGTGTGTGCAGGGGGTAACCCCTAAGCCATAGTGTCTCAAAAGGAGGTGGCCCTTGGGGCCACTTGACTGTAAGGAGAGGATCATGAGAGGGCGTTGTTGCCCCTCATTTCTATTTTTCGTTTTCGTTTTTTCTTTTTCTTTAGGCGTTTGATTTTTGTAGTCAGGCAAAACAGAATACCTGCCACTGGTCCATGTTTTTCCTGTTTAGCTGAGAAACGTTTCGTCCCTAGTCTCTGTTAATATCTATTTACCTCTCTTTCTATCCTGCCTCTGGTCCATAGTCTATTCGAATGTTGGAGAATATTTTCTTTGCCTTGCCATAACACAAGTTAAGGCCAACTATGTCTTGCAAATCTGCTATTCAACTTCACGTTTTTTTCTCTTCGCTTGTGCATGGTACTGAAGACAATGGCTGATTTTGAAAATTGATGCCAACTGCGATTCTTTTTTCTTTCTTCATTTTTTGAAGAATTGAGCTCAGCTACCCTCTTTGATGAATATTCCACGAAAGATGAGCGTAAAGCAATAGTGATCGGTTGATATGGCTATTCCTGTTGGTCTTTGCTCTGCAATCAGCGCCTCCTATAGCTGAACTGAAATCTTCTCCATGTATTGTAGGATAAAGAAAACTCAAATTATGGGGATTTATACCAGTAGCCACTTTTAGGCCTGTTGTTTAAAACATAACTAAATTCGCATATTGTTTAGAATTTGGTCATCTTTGCAAATTTATCCACTGCTTCTTCCGTATGTGTCATCTTCTTCTTCTTCCCTCTGTCATTTTCTTTCCCGTCCTTCTTCGCACTACATACTTGCAGTTCTAGGTGGAGAAGATTTCCAGACGGCTGAAAAAGCCTTGTAAGACAATTGAGTTTTGTTCAACTGAAGAGAAGAATACTTCCAAGGCTGGCTTATAGAAGAGGAAATTTGATTTCACAAAACCAAACTTCCGCAATTTTTTACGAAGAGGATTGAATTGTACTAGGGATGGCAATAGGAAAAAGGGCGCATGTGTGTAGATTTTAGGCAATATAAGGTGGCTGAAGGAGGGGTGGGATAAAATAATTTTTATATAAATTGATGTCAGGTCTGAAGCCTTTCGGATTTATGAGGGTTCGTCTTTCAATCACACCGAACTATTTTCCATCCCTAAATTGTACCATTTGTTTCCTGATATCTTCATTAGACCTATCATTGAGAGTTGATTTGTCACTATCTGAAAATTGATCGTGATGACATTTATCTCAATTTTCGTGATAGGTAAGCTAATACAAAGGCGAAAACAAATAGAAATGCAGAAAGTAGCGAGAAGATAGAACTTTGCATAACAAAAGAATTCAAATCTCAAAACAAGGTTGTCACAATGTATAGAGACATCTATACGTCCAATACAAGGATAAAACTGTCTCTAAACATGTTTAAAGAAGGTATATATATATATATATATATGTGTGTGTGTGTGTAAAACTAATAAGAAGATCCTCAGGTCCTGTAATGTGAAATAAACAGCTACCTCTAGGAAATCCCAGCAAGCTTTGGACTAGAAAGTGAAGAGATTAAGAAGTGCTAGGCTTGGAACCTGCAAAAAAATTGGAAAAGAACAAGCGTGAGTACAAAAATAATGGTACTCAGTAGTGTCCTCGGCTGATTATAAAATAAAGCGATGACGAAAAGCTCCTGCTCAATCAAACCCCCAACAACTCCACCTGCACTCAAATGATTATCCAACAATTATCTAATAATTAATCAAGTAACAAGTATAGATTTGAACCAAATAACATTCAATTGAATCAAATGCCGTATATCTTATACCAAGTGTTAAGACCAAATAATCTAAGATGTAGAATATCACCTCAATAGGTATACATATAACGTCAGTAATAAACTCAAATTAGAGTAAAACAGCCCAATCTCAACCAACAGATAAATATCATCTATAAAAGAGGCAAACTAATGCCTAATTAGAGTTGATGCAATGTAGTGCAACGATATGAAATATTCAAGTAGAGTGATGCATGTTTGTCCTATCAATACATACTTGCAGCCTATCCGAGGACAGTCAAGATCTACGGGGGACTCGCAAGGTTCATGAACTTATCTAAAATTATTTTTCGTCGGATCATATCATATCACTTTGCCTGAAATAAGTTTCCCTCGCGTCTTATCATATCATTTTTCAGCATTTGTTTCGAGACCCTCATTTTTATTTTAATGTCTCAAACCATCATCAAATAAGCTAATATCAGATGCAATTCATGAAAATGAAAATTTTGAATCAAAGAAATCAATAAGGCCCCACATGGGCAATCACAATGGAGCATCATCTCAAATAAACTAAAGCCCCCATACGGGTATCTCAACAAATAATCAAGACCTCAATTTATGTTAATCACGTAACATGGGTCTTACAACACATATATTTTTTCTTTTTTTTTACCCATTATGCGAGACATTATTACCAGGTGAATACTCCTCATCTCACCCACATAAACACCCCTAAAGATCTCTATTACTCCCAATTATACATAACTATCATATAAGCACATAAACATTTTGTAAAAGAATCGTTAAAAGCCTCAACTTGCTTTAATTGACGACAAAACAATCAAACTAGAGCGTTGACCTTCTATAGAGCCCCGAACTAGCCCAATTTATTGGGATGTGGATTACCCATAAGAAAATAAAGTCATCGATGCCCATATTGCTATGTTTTAAAAATAAGCCTAAAAAATCAACCAAAATGTTAAATTTGAAATCTCAATTAAAATCTGGTTCAAAATCATGTTACCCATAGCTTGGAGAGTTTAAATGTGAAATTTCATCAAAATCAAGTTCAACCTGACTTCCATAATCTCAAAACACAATTTCTAGTTTAGATCAAGATCTCCTAATTTGAATGTTTGAAAAATCAAGAAATAAAAGATGGAAGCATGAAATATATATTGAAAATAGACATATTTTGAAGTTTGAAGCTTTGCCATTGATCAAATTTTAAAATCCTCTTTGAAACTTCCAAAGTGACTTAAGAATCTTCTCAAAATGTTTTAGTATAGTTTAAGTTCCCAAGTATGAAAGAAATAACCCCTAAAAGGCCTTTATGAAGTCAAAAAAGACAAAATTATTCCTTATTAAGACAATACAAAAATTCATGAAATGAGATTCCACGGGCCTATCCACGAACCATGAAATCAATTCATAAGTTGTGGAAGGACTCATGGATTTCCAGGAAAACCTATAGACTACTAGGCCCACTCCATGGATCATGGATTCAATCCATGGTCCGTAGAATGATCCGTGGTTTAGTTTCAGAGATCAACTTACTCAGGACTCCAATCCCCGATCCGTGGAACCAATTCCATGAATTGTGGAATCAATTACATGGATCACTTGGCACCAACATATACTCATTCAATAAGACCCTCGAAATTTATTCCAAATCCCTTGAAAAAAAGTCATATATACAAGGATTAATTTCGACATTCAAAATCAATAGAACCATAAAATTACAAACTCGAGGTCTCCTTGACCCTATATTCGACAATGACATATTCTGAGATTAAACTCTCAAGTTAACTCGTTTAAACACATAAATTCTCACTAGGAACCCCAAAACCAAATGTGGAGTCATTCTAGATTAAAAGTTGCCTTTTAATACTACTGAAACTGTTGAATTTCCATTCCGATCTAGAAATCAATGAAACACTATCAAACCAATTTCGAAACTCACAAATTCTCAAACTACCACGTGACCCAACTCTCAACATATCATGCCAAATCTAAATTTTACAACATCAACACCTCAAATTTTACACCTAACAACTACGAGAGGGGTAAATCATTAACTCACGAGGAAAACAAAAAGTAATTTAGCGGGCCATTACATTAACTATCACTAAAAATCATATCCATTCTCGAACATAAGAAAAGAGAGAACACCTAAAATGTCGATAAGTTGCAGATATCTACTACGCATGTCTGACTCGGTCACTCAAAGAAGCCTTCTCAACTGGATGATGCCTCCTCTGAACCTTCACAGAAGGTATATCCTTTATCCTCAACTTCTGAACATTCCTATTCAAAATAGCCTCTTGCTCAAGTTAAATCTGGATTCGAATCTACTGAATTCCACTAGATTACATGCAAATCATTGGGCATGTACTTCTATAATATCGAGATATAAAAGACTGAGTACATGGCTGATAACGTAGGTGGTAGTGACAACTCATAAGTTAACTCTTTTATACAGTGAAGAATATTAAATGGGTCGATAAATCTAAGGCTGAGCTTACTATTCTTTTCAAAATTCATCACACCCTTCATGGGTGATACCTTTAGATATACTCGATTGCCCTCCATGAACTCTAGATCATAAACTCTCTGATCAACATAATTATCTTGCTAGCTTTGGGTTGTCAACAACTTACTCTGAATTAATCTGACTTTCTCCATCAAATAGCGCAATAAATTAGTTCCCTAAGGTCTAACCTTAAAGACATCAAGTGACCCAATCAGAGATCTACACCTCCTACCATACAAAGCCTTGAACAATGCCAAATGAATACTAGAGTGCCAATTTTTATTGTAGACGAACACTGGCAGTGGAAAAAATTGGTCCCAATGACCCCAAAAATCAATCACATACTCAGGGCATGTCCTTCAATAATTAAATAGTCCACTCGGACTAGCCATCCCTCTGGGGGGTGAAGTTGTACTTATGTCCAATTGTGTACCTATCTCACACTGCATCATACTCTAAAAGTGTGACACAAACTATGCACCCTGATCTGAGACAATGGATATAGGAACCTAATGCAATCGGACTATCTAACTGAGGTAAATTTGGCCCAACATCTCTGTACTGTAGGACTACCAAACTGGAATGAAATATGCTGTAGTCAATCTATCAACAATCAGCCGTATCGAATCAAACCTTCCTGAGGTCTTAGTAAAACCAACCATGAAATCCATAGCAATGTGCTCTCAATTCCATTGGGAATAGATATCCTCTAAGACAAACCACCCGACTGATGATGCTCAAAATTAACCTACTAATAATTCAAACACTTGGCTAAACAAATCCACAATATCTCTATTCATACCATATCACTAGCAGAGCTGACTCAAATTATGATACTTTTAGCCGTGCCCAAATGAGTAGAACACCTCAAACTATGAGCCTCTTCTAAGATTAGTCAAATAAATCAGCCATCTTTGGAACACATAAAGGACCTCTAATCCTTAAAACACCCACCTGATCCAAGATTGCCTCCTTCACTTCACCCTTCAACACCTTATCCCGAATAATGTACAACTTCTCATCTTCAAACTGACTCTCTTTGGTCTTCTCTATCAACAAAGACCGCTCTTGTCACGGCCCGGTTTATACCCTGGACAGAACATGGCACTCAAGACCTACAAATGAGCCTAAGCTAGCCCTTGGTACCTGTACTTAGCTACTAACTACTAATACACAACGGAAGAATATATACACTATCATAGAAAATGAAAGCAGGGAAAATTATGAAAGGCTATCAAAGATAAAAAAATTACTATTAAATTCGGGTAAATCCAAAAATTAACTCCAACTACACAACTCAATGTATGAAGACTCTATCAATTAGATTGAGTTGCCGAGACAAATCCCCAACTAACTCCCTAAACAACTACACAACATGAAGCAAAGTAGAAGTAAATAAGGCTTAGGTCCTCAAGGCTATAAGGACTCACCAATATAGATAGCCATAACCTGACTAAGCTCTGGGATGAGGAGGAAAACCTGTCTCTGCATTTTCATAAAATAATACAGCACAAAAATATGGTCCGTACGTCAAATGTACTAATATATGAGATATGAATTAAACACACGTAAACGAGAGCATAATAATAAAAATGGAGTAAAATAAAAAATAAAGACGAAGTATGAACTCATATGCAATAGACTAACGTAGTTACATAAGGTAAAAGCATAAGTATTTCACTAAGTTTTGAACATCATAAATAAACTAAAGAAATTAGGCCAATGCTACTTTACAATTCTAAAATGTAAATCATACAGGGGAGTTTCTCTTAACTGACATAAACCACGATATGAGTAACATAGAGTCCGTGTCCTAAGCCTCAAACTAAAAATACGCTGCACTAACTTGCTAAGGTTAGAGCTAATCTATAAAGCTAAGGATCTTAAGGCAAAAATACGCTGGAAACATAGTTTATTGGATTGAATTATGTTAAAACCGAATCCACTCAATGCTAAATAATCCTTCCAAAATATGCACTATGCTCATATTCATAAAAATATTTCAAAGGGATACATCTAGATTTCTAAGATAGTTGATCTAGAGCTCCTTATTTAATATCATAGTATATTATTAAATTTATGAGCTTGCTATATTTATGTAAGATTCATAAAAATTAAGTTCATTATGTTCTTTGATCAAGGTTCGTGAGTTCAAGTATGCTAAAGTCATGAGAAAATCATAATCTAGGCTAAAACATATAAAAATCATGTTGCTTACTGTAAAACCATGAAGATGAGTGATAATCAAATCAATAATTATAAATTCATGCATCATTATCAAGGATAAATCATGGGAACAATAACAAGGTAAAGATCATGCGTTTGGGTAGAAACCCTAGGATAAGAATATTTGATAAACTTGAAAATAGAGGTTTTTGGGGCATGAGGGTGGACGATGCCCTCACTAAAAATACACATACCTGGAATAGAGGTATTCCTTGAGAAAAACATTATGGAGAAGGATAGAATTTTATTTTTGAAGTTGAACCCTAAGCGTACTATTTAGAGAGAAAGCCTTTTTTTTTCTTAATAGTTTTTTTAAATGTTGAAAGTTATGAAAAATCAGCCATGAGCTATTTATGCTAGTGTGCGAATGGTCTAAAATGGATGAAATAATTTGTAATGAGGTAGGTGAAGTTAATAAATACCTATGAGAGAATTGTAAAAATATGGAAAAGTGACTTTCATGGACCAGTTCACGAGCCATGAACTGGTTCCATGGCTTGTGAACCGTGTCATGGAAAGGAGGATAGATTTTCAAGGTTTTGGAGATGGAATTATAACTCCACAATACATCCGTGGACTCGGACTCGTTCCCCAACTTATAAGCTTTAACTTAAATATGAGGTTGACTGGTAGGTTTTAACGAACGGGTTCATGACCCATGAACCCCTTTCAAGAGTCGTGGACCAAGTCGTGAAAAATGAGGGAAAATTTCAATGTTATGTTTTTATTTTCATAGTAACTAACTGGGATCTTGAAGAAACTCACATTGGATTCTACGATAGGGTTAATGATTTGTGGAATAGTTCCATGGGTCATGAACCCTCTTGTGGAACCTGACTTTGTTGAGATCTGTTATCTTTTGCATTTTCTTAACGGTATAGAACCTAGGTTAATTTCTAAGCATGAAATTAATTGATTTCTAAGAATGAAATTAGTTTGGGGGTGTTACAATATCTCCCTCTTGAATCATTCATAATCGAATGAAGGTAGACACCATGTTAAGTTGAAGCTAACTAGTTTATTAGGCTAGCTGAGTACTATCCTGAACATAAGGAGTGAACCAAAGCAAAGCATGGTTATGAATATACTTGGCTCAAATGAATGAACATGGAATCATAATAACTTACACTAGGCATGGAATTGGTAGGAAAATCTAGAATTCAGGAGTGACTACCTTATACTGGTTCAGTGCTAGAACGGAATAGGTGTTGGTACTTATCCATCATATTTTCTTCTACTTCCGAAGTAGCCCTTCAACAACTTGATTTCTATATGAGACTTTGATAAAAGCTTCTTTTTCTCTCGATTCCATTGGACTGTTTATCTAGAATCTAAATTAGTACCTCTTCACAAGTGAGGTTATTATTCACAGTTATGCTCTCTATAGGAAAAACTGTGGAGGGTCCACTAATATACTTTTTCAATAGAGAAACATGAAATAGGAGGTAGACTGTTGCCAACTAAACTATAAGATCTAACTCATATACCACCTAGGTTACCCTTCTTAGAATCTGGTATAGACTTATATAACGGGGAATGAGCTTCCTTTCAGAATGAATCATTCTTTCCACGGAGGTAAATCTTTTCCTGCTAGGCAAGAGGATA
>JBDJHY010000008.1:5297517-5317167 GCA_039654485.1 Withania somnifera | reverse complement strand
TAGATCCAAACAATCTCAAATCTTGAATCAAGATTTAGAATAAATTGAAACTCAAAAATTATAGTAATATATAAATTAATATTTTAAATAATTTTTTAGTTATTTTTCTTTTAAATAGCATTATAATATAAAATTTAGAATTTTTCAAATAAGGAACATCACTTGTTTTAATTCTTTTCATTAAATAGTGTTAGAAGAAATTAATTAAAAAATTATATATTTAAATTTAATTTTTTTCAAGAAAAAGTAATCTAGTTTCACTCTCAAAAGTAATATTTGATTACTCGTAATAATTCAAAAATTGAAACTCAAAACTCATAGTACTATAGATGAATCAAGGTTCTCAATTTTAAGTCAACCAAATTGTTAACTAGTCATAACATCCACAAATTGAGACTCAATTTAATCATACAAATAACTATACTTATAATAATATAGATTAAATGAAGGTTCCCGATTAAAGTAAACCATTGTGTTGACTAATCATAACATCTACAAATTAAAACTTAATTTAATCATGTAACACCACTACACTTATAGTAAATACATATTGAATCAACGCTCTCAATTAAAGTCAACCATTCTATTGACTAGTCGTCACATACACAAATAGAGATCGGTCCATGGATTTTTTGTTCTTTTCTGTTTCCACGTTTTGCTCAAAGAGTTGAAGGGACATAGTGCATCAAGCTGTTCGCAAGGGCCAACTTAATCCTCTTTCTCCAGAGGTCTTAGATAAGGGAACCCTGGGAGAGTCGCTGACTCCAACTACCTTCCATGTACGATCCATACTAGATCATACCAACTGTCTGTCCTACCTCCTTTACGTTTTTGACAACTCATTTTTATCTCAGTAGATTCTTTCAGTAGCGTGTTCAATTCAATCATATAATACCACCATATTTATAGTAATATAAATTGAAAGATTTTTTTTATTAAAGTCAATCATTTTGTTGACTAATCGCAATATCCACAAATGAGACTCAATATAAACCTATAATACCACTATACTTATGTTAAAATAGATTGAATCAAGATTCTCGATTAAAGTCAACCATTGTGTTGATTATTCGTAACATCTACAAATTGAGACTCAATTCAATCATATAATACTACTATACTTATAGTAATATAAATTGAATTAAGATTCTCGATTGAAGTTAACCATTGTGTTGACTAGTCATAACATTCATAAGTTGAGATTCAATTTATTCCTATAATGCCACTACACTTATAGTAATATAGATTGAATTAAAGTTCTTGATAGAAGTCAACTATTGTGTTGACTAGTTGTAATACCTACAAATTGAGAATCAATTTAATTCCATAATATCACTATACTTATAGTAACATAGATTGAATCTAGGTTTTCGATTGAAGTCAATCATTGTACTAGTATTATCCATAAATCGTGACTCGATTTAATCTCACAATACCACTATATTTATAGTATATAGATCGAATTAAGATTATAGATTGAAGTCAACCATTATGTTGATTATTCGTAACATTCACAAATTAAGACTCAATTAATCTTATAATACTACTATACTTATAGTAATATATATTGAATCAATATTTTTGATAGAAGTCAACCATTGTATTTACTAGTTGTAACATCCACAAATTGAGACTAAATTTAATTTTATAATACCACTATACTTATAGTAATGTAGATTGAATCAAGGTTCACAATTGAAATTAACCATTGTGTTGACTAGTCATCACATCTACAATTGAGACTAGTTTCAATTTTTATTTTTGTTATATATATATATATATATATTAAAAGTAACTAACTATTTCTATTTTGATTTTTAAAATGCAAAAAATATTAGTTTAATTAAAAAAATATGTTTAATTCATAAAATTAACTTTATTGATGTATCAATAAAGGAATAAAAATTTATAGTTCTAATTTTTTTGAAAATGATGCTATTCCGACAAAGCGGTCAAGTGAATGACCTACATATTCTAGGTCATGAGTTCAAATCTTGATAGCCATGTTTTATTTTTTTTATACGGTTCGTTCCTTATTTTACAGTTATTTCAAACAATTTTAAATTTTCAACAAAAAAAATAAACAGACATATTATCTGAGTCGAAGCAATGCAATCTTTAACAAACTTTTCGACAACTACTTTAATAAAAAAATATTGTAAGGGTGAAAATTGAGGCAAAGATCAGCCACACACAAGTATAATTATAAATCAAATATTAATCAACTTTTTAAAGAATTTCAGTAAAAAAAAAAATCTACTAACTTAAATATATTTTCATTAATAATTTTTAATATTTTTTTTTTCATCCACTAATATCTTTTCAGAAGATTCCTGCAATAGGTTTTTCACATCATCTTGATGTTTTCAATCTTCTAAAATCTTATCAATACATTTTAAATTTTTCATGGATGCTTCCATCAAATTCATCGGTCATTTCGGTACATTGCTTCAAAAATTTTATATGCCTTATGTTTTCTCATTAAAAGAAACATAAAAGTTCTTGCCATTGAGATGAAAAATAAAGTGCATGTATATAAAGAAGAAGAACAATAAAAGAGAGAGGAAGGAAAAAAATTATAAAAAAAAATAAATAATGAAGAAGATAAAAATACGAAAAAATATATAAAAGAAATAAAAAAATTAATGATAATATTTGATTTGATAAACGTGCAAGTAAAAATAATTAGTAAAAAAAAAAGTACTTTGATAGATAATTCAATTTTATTGAGAAGGAAAAAATATTTTTTGAATAAAGTAATTTGTTTTTATTATAAGAAGGGTAGAAAGAAAGAGGTAATAATTTTAAAAATTCAAAGAGTGGTTTTGAATTTTAAAAGTTATTTTGAATAATAAAAAAAGATAAAATTTATGCATCTAACCTTAATAATCTAAAAAAATAAATTTATACCAAATTACTTCTGTGCTAAGAATAATTGTACCAAATATTATTTTAAAAAAATCAATGAAGAGAGTATAATCAAGAACAGGGTATGTGAAATCACATGAAGTGCCTGTTGTTTCAGTTGGGAAATGGGAAATTCTTGGAATGAGGGTTGGTTTCTTTTGTCTATAAAGAAGCTGCATATGGATTGATATCTTTTTCCTAAAGTGTTTCAATTCCAATTATATCACAAGTAGTGTATTCATTTTGTTAATTTTACTTGTTAAATATTTTAATTTTTTATTATTATTTATTGTTTTTGATGTATTAAAAAAGTAATTTCTTATATTTTACTCCCACATATTAATCACTTAAAATTTAAATTATTTTTAAGATTAAATAACTGTATAACATCAATTAATATAAAGATTATAATAAAATATTAATATTAATTATTATTTTTTAAGAAACATGTGGCTTGAAATGAAGAAATAAAGTGAACGGAGGAAATTAAATAAATTTTACATTAGATACATTATAAAAATTATATTATTAGTATTTATTTAACCTATAATAAATAATAAATTAAGCATTATTTTTATTAAATTATCAACTAAATTGATTAATACTCCTAATTATCATAAGGATTTGCTTGATCTAATATTGTAAATATTTTTTATGCGACCAATACAAGAAATTTAAATTCGTTTAGCATTGAAATTATTTAAATGATCAATCACTATAAAATCATCGATGATTGTGAATTTTAATTTCACCGTGAGGTTTTCTTGAGCTAGTGGTCTATTAATTTTTTTTTTTATTTCACATGGTAAAAATAGGATTTATATATATTTAATTTTTTAAAATTTTATTTATAAAATTGTATTGAACGCGTTATTATGATAATATTAATATATTTAGTTTGTTCTACTTTTAATCTGATTGGCTTTAAAGAAAGAAAAAGAAGTATTTTTTTTTACTATGGCCAACAAGGCACTTTTCTAGAATCCGAGGTTGCCTCTTCTTTCACAAAGCTTCAACTGTTTAATTTCTTTAGCTTTTAGGTCAAACCATGAGACAGCTACATTTTTATATGTAGATGCTTTGATGAATTTATCTATATATTTATGTATAAAATTATAAGGAGTCTTTTAGTGTGAGAGATAAAAGGGATAATAGTCCTGAAATAAAATTTTAATATTTTTTTATTTAATTGTAAAATATGTAATAATTTATTGCAGAATTAATAATTAATTTTGGGATAAATTATTTTATATTTGAGTGGAATATTTATAGTGGGATAACATATTCTGGGATATCTTGCGTAAAATGACAAACGTATTCTCTTAAATTCTTTTTATATATTCATTTTTACATCCATGTATATTTATATTATTTTTAATACAGTTTATAATTATATTTACAACCTTTACTATTTGTTATTTTTATGATAATTTTTTATTTTAAAATTATACTATATAAATCTATTTTTTATTTATAATATATTATACCTTTAATTTATTAACTATTTTTTATTTTTATTTTGATTTCTATTAAGAGTAACAAAAGTGTTGACTCCACTCTTGAATTTAAAATATGTTTAATTAAATAGTCTTTTAATCACTTGAAAGTTTGTATTATATATATATATATCAATTAAAATGAAGATAAATTTACAATAGATGAGTAGTAATTTTTTAAATAAAACAATATATGAGTGAAATTTGCTTAATTAAGGTGACATAAATAATAAATCCTCTTTTACTTTAACAAATTTAAGATGAAATTTATTTTTAACCTTAACTAAGATGAAGTTTTATTTTTAAACACACATGACATACTCATGAGAATGCACACACAAAAAGTTTAAGCTAAATAAGATGAAAGTTCTATTTAAAAAAAAAGAATAACTAAAATAATAATAAAAAGCTAAATACGACGGACGGTAATTTTATAAACACACAACTTATTATACAAAATATATTATTTTGAATACAACAAATCAAACGCTCGATAAAAAATAATCCCAACATAACTAATCCCAACATAACTTATCCCAGGATTACTTATCCTATCATAACTTGCTTTCAAACCAAATGATTGCTAAGAGAAATTAAATCTAATAATATTTAATAATTATTTTATTATTAACATTTCATTTCATTTCATTTGCTTTGTATTTTATATTTAATTGTTATATTTTTTTGTGATGTTACTTTGAATATCTTTTTTTTAAGCCAAAAATATATTGAAAATGATCTTTTTACTCCATACTCAACTCTCGGTTCAAGTGATCTATTCATTAAATTTATTTAAGACAATTTTAAATTATCCAATATTTTTTGAGTATTAAAAAATGCTCTTATCACTTTAGTAAAACAAGTCGATAACAAATCACTTCTGACGACAAATTATGATAAAATTTCTCTTCTTACTTCCTCTCACATTTTTCCTATATACATGTATCCAAACACATTACACTTTCTGATGAGCTATAAAAAAAAAAAACAAGAGAGAGAAAAAGAACACGTTCCTCTTCTTTCACTGAAACAAGCATACGATAGACTAAAAGTTTATCAAAATAGAAAATCCTATATACCTTTTGGGGGGCCATATAGAGATCTATAAAGGATATGCATTAAAAGAATAATTTTCAATATTTGTTTGGTGTGTGTTTTAGAATATAAAGAGTTCAATCATCTATAGGATAAGTGTATTATAATGAGTCTTATGAATTGAAAAAAAAAAAAAAAGTTTGGTTCGTTTTCTTATAGTGTCACAATTTAACAATTAGCATGATTAATTAAAAGAAAGATTCTCATTTACAGTTTTTTCTTTATTTCTCAAACCTTGTTTACTCTCTTTTTTCTAAGACAAACGGGGTTAGGGGAAGGAAAAATACAGAAGAAATTATAAGATGAAAAGTCAAATCCTTATTAATAAATTAAAAGTTTAAATTAATAGAACTATTAAGATTTTCTCGAAACTTTTAATATTTTGGGTTGGAGGACGGTTAGAGGGTGGTAATTGGTAAAACTTATGTTAAATTCATTAGCTTTAAGTTAACAACATGTTTAAGTTTTACGTTGATAATGTAAATTTTTTTTACACTATTAAAATTTACTAATATTTTGTCATGTGCGTGCATTGCACGTGTGTGTCAAGACATCCAATAAATGCTTTTTAAAAATAACATTAACATATTAAACTAATAAGTAAATAATTATACGGTAAAGAATAAAGTATGGCTTTTGAATGTGGATTGTTGTATATTTGACTTATTTGGAAATATCAAGATGAATATGTATTACTTGAACTTACAAAGATATTTTTTTTTTTAAAAAAAAGAATTACAAAGATCAATAATAAAAATTAATTACATAATGTGATTTTGTTTCTTTTTTGATTTTATGAAGTACAGACATGCAGTGAACCGTATCTAATATAAATTATGTGCCCAGTACATGTTCCTTTCATCAATTTCAATTGCTCTGTCAAGACTTGGTCGACATTTGTTATGGATATTAATATTTTATTAAAAGTTGATCCACTCAAATTAAATCATGAAACGGTATGAAGTGGTCGTTGTTCAAATATGCAATCTAACACTGTTTGGGTTGAATCCCACAGGAAAAATAAATTAAAAATTAACCAATTCAATGTAACACTCGAGTTGAAATCTAAATTTTCAAGGGGGCAATGGGGAAAAAATAATGTTGAGCTTGTTTTGAAACTAATAATGGATTCAGTAAGTAAAAGTGATTAGGATTGTGCTCCTAATATGAAGGTATCTGTTTCCTGTGTCTTGGCAATGATAATGTATCTTCTCACTAAACCTTTTCAACCAATTTATAAATTTATTTTTAGTCTTTGTCAATCCCTAAAATGTGAGTTGAAACTCAATCAGTAACGGCTCTAGGTTAACTCTACTATTTCTAGACCGGATTATTAGACGAGGTTTACAATTCCAATATTTTGCTAATAATTTATTTTCTAATTCCCCACTTTTCTTGTTCAAGCAAAAGAGAGACTAAAAGCTCATTCAATATTTGTAACCATTAATGAATTTGAAATGAAATAAATAATCAGAAAGTTTTAATGACATCATAATGAAATTTGAAGGCCAATCTCCTTTTACATAACCAACATATTTGATTCCACAATCCTAATTGAAAATTTAGCTACTCCTATTTGATGAAGGAGTATTAATGAATAAAAGAAAAAGTATCCAATTCATTTTAGGAAGAAAACAACTAAAGGGTTTGCAAGTGCAGTGGGGTGAATTGCTAAATATTAAACTTTTTTGCGTACAAGTCGATTATAGAGAGTCAGTTAACTTACTATTCAGAAGAGTAACACCTTTCCAAAAGTAAAGAAGCATGAATAGAAAACTGACATAAAATATTTTCTATTGATTGAGATTCAATGTGGATCTTAATCCAATCCACTTGGGTTGCAAGAGGGTTTCCCTACTTTTCAAACAATGGTGTGTTTACAGTAATCTTGAGCGCAAAATTCTTTTAAGCACTGTTCTCTTTTCTTTTTGTTTTCGTTTAAATCTTTTGATACTAACAATCTTACCAATTTCATTTCTCTTCTCTGTTCTTTTTACTACACTGTAAAACACATAAATTACAATGCTTAATAAAAGTAGAGTAAAGAAGTGGCTATGATGAAGACTAGAAGCATGTTTGTTTTCTTCCACCAACGGTTCTTTAAATACGTGAAAAAGTAGCCATTGAAATGGAATGACAACCCAAGAGATTTGATCCTCGAAAAGAGGAATGTGATTATCCCTTTTTCAAGAATAAGGGAGGGAAACTTAACGACCCTTGCAATCAGCAACTCCAAATTGATTTCTTTTCTTGTGGAAACATCAAAAAGATCTTCTTCCTGTTTCCTTCTTGATTTGTATATTGATTGATTTATTTCCTTGTGGATGATTGATTTAACTTCATCAGATATTTGATCTCCTTATAGATATATGTTCCTCTAGCTTTGGTAGAGTGTCTTTCTTTTTGATTCCATGGTCCATTAGCTTTCCATAAGAGTTGATGCTCAAAATCAACTTCAATGTTTTCCTTTGGTGTTGTACTTCCTTGATTTCCTGCATAGATAAGCTGTCAGTCATTAAAATTTTTTACATTAACGTTCTCTTCCCTTTTTATGATGACAACTAAACAAAATATTATATAGTTCACTTCCCTTTATGCTTTGTTACAATCGTCTTCAGCTGGAATATAGTTAACTTGTGCTCCCCCTGACTAGTTGACTTCTAAGAATGGTGAGAGCTAGTTGACTAGTGCTCCCCCTAATTAGTTGACTTCTAGGAATGGTGAAAGCTCCTTCTGAATAGTTGACCTATTACATATAATACAATATACCTAGCAAATATATTTTCTCCCCATTTGACATCATTCAAAAAGGGAGATATCAAAGATAGTAATGCCAAAGCATAGGCATAGATAAGATGCAAAAGGAAAACGTTTAAGGTACAAGCCAAATTGAACGAGATAGTCCTAGATAGTTAAACAACATATTTTAGCTAAACATTAAAGCAGTCAAAATAAACTAGACGTCTCCTCGAGCCAAGTAACAGATGCTATTCACAGTAGCTGCATTTAAAGAATCAAACTTGAAGCCAACAACTTGCATGATGTTTTCACCATTAGTACTAACGGTTTTGGCCAACTTAACTGCTTCCTTGAGGACTTGATCTAGATTGACGCAAATTTTGACAACATCATTCCTAGTTTCCTTTGTAACTTCTTGAACTTTTTCTATTTGAAAGTGAGTGGAAAGGAGGAGATCTTTAAGACAATCAAGCTTTTCATCCATGAAAACAAATTTTGATAGAAATTCAGAGAGGTCAACAGAGATAGGAGTAGGGAGGGAAGATCTAGGAAGAGAGGAAGGCTTGGCTAGAGTAGGTGTACCCTATACTCTTAAAATCCCTACAGTTGTAGCATTATTTCACCACGACAAGAGGAACATCATCGAAATTAAAATTGTTGGCCTCCGAAATTCGAGTGATAAGCATGCCATAGGGAATACTCAAGGGATTAGAAATGATATCAATCATATATTTGATAATGAGAAAGAAGAGTTTGAATTTTCTATGAGTAATAAGACAATAAGTAAGCAAAGATGTCTCTGAGAGATAGATAGATAAAGAGCTAGTGCAAGGAGGAAGAGTAGTTTCAACTATGTGATCAATTACTCTAGTTTCAAAGGAAAAATCTTTCGGACATAGTTGAGAAGGAAAGGGTGATACATTATCTAGATAAATAACTTTCTTGTCTTGATTAAAAAAGATGTCAAGATCATATGGTCACATATTCTTGGAAGAGAAAAAGAAACTAGAGCATTTAATGTGAAACATATGGTCAAAGAGAGCATAATCAACAAGTATGAATTTTCGTAGGACAAGAATTTCAAACTCGCCAGATTTATAGAAGCGAAAATTTGTATAAAAAGTTGGATGAGAGGCTCATACACAATATTAGAACTAGAAGAGAAAAGTTTGCCCAGTCTTGATATTTAAATACTTCACTGATAGGACATTGAAGGGAGGAGACAAAATTTAGATCCACAATATGACCAATAACCAGGGTTTTATCTTTGAAGGTTTGAAATAGGTTGTATGAGAGGGGTTCCAAAATTATTTTTTCCATCAAGAGAGCTCTCAAAGTCAAACTTGTATTTCTTCTTGGAATCAACAACCATATTGTCTTCATTAGAATGTTTGAGAGTGGATTTTGGGGTAGAGGACTGAGAAGACAAAGATTCATCAAAGTTGACATAGACTGGAGAAAACAACCTTTTCTTTGCCAAAGTTTCCAGCACTTTTTCATGTGGAGACAATGGAGGACTTTTGAGACATATCCATAGTACATGAAATTAGGATGAGAGAAAAGATATGAGTTAGTTTAAAATAGAGAGAAACCAGTGAAGATGAAGTAGTGAAAAGATGTGAAAAGACAACTGGACGGAGGAGATGTATAAGAAAAAAATTTAGAAAAATTATTATGACAACCTAGAAAGAAGAGAAAATGGCAAATTTTTTTTTAGAAAAATACGAAAATGAATCACATTAATTTACTAAGGGATTTTGAATAATTCCAAGAGATTTTGTAAGGAAGAAAAATCTTTCTTCATGTAGGGTTTTGTAAAGAAACCAACAAGTTAAAAATCAATACCAACAAATATCACTATAAAAATATATCCTGAATAAATGATGTTTAATATCTATATACTTGGCCCTAGAATGCTGAACATAATTTTTTGTAAGATAAATAGCACTGAAATTGTAATAGAAAATTTTGATAGGTTTAATTTAAAAAATAAGACATAATCATTTAATTGATGTATCGTCAAGTAGAATTTGAGTGCAACATTGTCCACTTGCAATGTATTTAACTTTAATTTTTGAAAATAGACCGATCGCTGTTTCTTGTTGTTTCAAAAAATTAAGGATTTTCCCAATAGTTGACAACTTCCATTAGTACTTTTTCTGTAATCTTTGTTACCAGCATAATTTGCATCTACAAGACCCTTAAATGTATAATCATCTCCCTTGGGAAATCATAGAACTTAGTCCATTGTCCCAATAGAATATCTAATAATTTTGTTTAGAACAGTGATGTAAGATTGTTTAGGAGCAGATTGAACTCTAGCACATTTACAAATACTAAAAAGTATATTAGGTCGAATGAAAGTTAAATAAAGCAAAGAACCAGTCATACCTCTATACCTTGTTTCATCCATACTTTTACCTTCATCATCAAAGTTTACTGAGCATATAGAGCTCATTGGGGTTCCTATATCTTTTGCTTCAAATATTTTAAATTTCTTTATGAGTTTCTTTGTATACTTGCTTTGACAAATAAAGGTACCTTTTGAAGATTGCATAATTTGGAGTCCTAAGAAGAATGTTAATTATCCCATCATACTCATCTAAAATTTTCTTTGCATTAGATTAGAGAACTCCTTTCACATAAGAGGAATAGTAATACCAAAAATGATATAACCCACATATATTTTAATAATCATGTTTTCAAAAGAGGTCCTTTTAATGAAGAGAGTAGTATTAATTTTCCTCTATAAAAACCATGATTAATAAGAAAGTTGCGAAGTATGTCATGGCCATGTTTTAGGGGCTTTCTTGGGCCCATTGAGAACCTTTGATAATTTAAAAACATAATATAAAAATTTGGAGTTTTCAAAATCAGAAGGTTGTTTTACAAAAACCTCTTCTTCAATGAATTCATTTAGAAAGGCACTTTTCATACCCATTTAAAATAATTTAAATCCTTTGAAGAAAGCATAAGCAAGGAGGATACATATAAATTCTAACCGTGCTATAGGGGCAGATGTTTCATCATGTAAACTCCTTGTTATTGGGAGTAGATTTGAGCTACCAATCTTGATTTATTCCTTATGACTTCTCCAGATATATTTAGATTGTTTCTAAAGGCCCATTTTGTGCCAATTGCAGAAGCTTTGTCAGGTTTGGGAACCATAGTTAAACCTAATTTTTTCAAATTGGTCTAGTTCTTCTTATATGGACCTAACCTATCCTTTATCTTTCAAGGCTTCATCTACCTTTTTTGGTTTAAGTTATGTTATGAGGGAATGTTTCTGTCTTTCTTTCTTGAATTTCTAGTTTTTCTTCCTTTATCCAAATCACCAATGAAAAGTTTCTTTGGATAATATGGATTACTTCTCCATTCATTTGGTATGGTCTTTGTTTAGTCAGTTGACTCTTGTGCATCTTCAGTAGACTCGGCTGGTGTGGGATGCTCAGTAGTTGTAATAGTGATAGCTTGAGAATTTTAGCTCTTTATCATCTGAAAGTTTACATTTCTTAACCATTGGTTAGTATTATACAAAATAATATGAACGGATTCTTCAATAGATGGAGTACATTTATTGAAAACTCTATAAGATTTACTAGAGTTTGAGTATCCAAGAAAAATACCTTCATCACTTCTTGGATCAAACTTACCAAGATTATCCTTGCCATTATTGTGCACAAAAAATTTGCATCCAAAATGATGAAAATTAGGGAGTCTTCTTCAAATGGGTCTAATGAGACATCTATTTAGCACATGACAAACAATACTTCCTGCTTCATCACAGAAATGGTGAGGCAAGAAATGCTCAATAATCATAGTTTTTGCCATGTCTTGAGAGTCTTGTTTTACTTTCCATAACTTTATTTTATCTAGGATATCTATGTGATGAGAAGTTGTGATTGTAACCTTGTTCTTCACAGAACTTTTTGAATGCCTTGTTTTAAAATTCCTCTCCATGATAGCTTCTAATAGCAATGATGTAGTAACCCTTGTCTCTTTGAACTTTTTCATAGAAGTCAAATTTTTTTAAAGTATCATCATAGAAGTCAAATTGTTGTGGAATCAAATAGATCCATGTGTAGGAAACACAAAGGTTTAGAAGTAGATAGTATTTCTTTGAATTTAGAAAAAAATCGTGTTTGCTTACCCATTTGACAAGAATCACATATGTGATCCTTAGTATAGTCCAGCTTGGGTATCCCTAGAAATATTTCATGTTTTGCAAGTTTCTTAATGAGACATATGCTAGCATGATTTGAACACACACTATCAAGATATTATTTGCTTTTGTCCTCCTTCTGTGGCATTTCTGTAGAGAATAAAACTTACTTTCTTTTAGGTATCCAAGTATCCCTGAGTCTTTGAGCATTAGAGTCATCATTTTTGTATTTAGGCATCCAAATCCATTCATGTGGTTGAGATAAGAAAAACTTAAAGTTGAAATGTTTGTGGCCATATTTTCCACAGTAAAAACATGAGTAAATAGGTTCCCCCCTTTTTTTCTTAGTGGATGTGTTACAACTATCAACCTCATTGTCAGTTGAATTCCCTTTAGAAGTCTCATGACTAGAAGTTCTGGTGGTAGTTTTGCAGGTGTCTAAGTTGGTACTGTAAAAAAATTTTTGAAAATGATTTGACTGGTTGATGTGATAGAGCTTTTATTAGATGTTTTTTAAGCAATTTATTTCAACCTTTAGTTTAAATATCTTCTTCAAGAAGATATCTTTCAACTCCGGTGACTCCTAATTTTATTTACAGATCCTTTTTTTCTTTTGAAGATTTCAAAAATCATTAAACACATAATTTAGCTGTCTCACAGTTTGAGATTTTTTTATATTCTTCTCCACCCATCATATTATACAACACTTTGTAGATTTGACATTTATTTTTATAAGTTGCATTTTTTCCTCCATGTAGTTCTCAAGTGAAGGAATAATTTCAATAGAAGTGTTGCCATTATCATGTCCTTGTCATCTTTCCTGGTTGAGGGAATTGGAAAATCACCAATTTTATGACCCTCTAGACTTACATAATACTAGTTGATGTATGTCTCCATTCAAATTTTCTAGTGAGATAAATATTTTCAATTAAAGTAAGAAGGTCTTGTATGGTAAGTTCCTTCTTGAAACAAAGGTCCAACAATTCTTTGGGTGGTGATCTTTACTCACTTGCGGTTAGGTAATGTATTGTAAAACCCAAGATCTGATACAAATTGAAAGTGGGGAGAGGGGGGAAGGGTAATTACAAAATATTGAACTTTTTGAATACTAGTCAACTACTATAGAGAGACAGTCAACCTACTATTCAGAAGAGCAATAACTTTGCAAAAGTAAAGAAGTAGGAATAGAAAATTGACATAAAGTATTTTATACAAGTTTGGATCGAATGTGGATCTTAATCCAGTCCCATTGGGTTGCAAGAGGGTCCCACTAGTCTTCAAACGATGGTGTGGTTACACTAATCTTGAGTGCACAATTCTTTTAAGAACTCATCTATTTTCTTTTACTTTTCACTCAAATATTTTGATACTAACAGTCTCACCAAATTATTTTTTCTCTCCTTTATATTTTGTTATAGAATAAAACATAGGAATTACAATGCTTAGTAAAAATAGAGCAAAGAAGTGGTTATGATGAAGACTAGAAGCATGTTTGTTTTCTTCCACAATGGTTCTTTAAATAGGTAAAAAATTAGTCATTGAGATAGAGTGGAAATTCAAGAGACTGATCCTTTGAAAAAGGAATGTTATTATTCTTTTTCCAAAAATAAAGGAGGGCCACTTAATGACCCTTGTAATCAACAGCTCCAAATTGATTTCTTTCCTTGTGGCGTCTTTTAAGAGCTTTTCTTACTGTTTCCTCCTTGATTTGTATATTGATTTATTTTATTTCCTTGTGGGTGATTGATTTAACTTCATCAGATATTTGATCTCCAGAAAGATAGAAATACCTCCAGATTTGGTGTAGTGTTTTCCATTTTCATTCTATGGTCCATCAGCTTTCCATATGAGTTGATGCTTAAAATCAACTTCAATGTTTTCCTTCTGTGTTATAATTTCTTGATGTCCTGCATAGACAAATTGTTAGTTATTAAAATTTTCAGATTAACAGGGTTTAGTCTAGTTTTTGATATAAATCCCAAGCATGTCATAGAGAGAATAGACTTAACAAAACCTCCATAAACTATATATAGTAGGGAGCACAAAGAGTGCAAAAATTTGAACAATTAAATATCGTTGCAGATTTTACACTCGTAACCTAGCTGATGAAGTGGTAAAAAACACTACACTAGCCTCCCTAGATCTCGTCCTTCAGATATAGTGGCGACCAGATTATGGCGTCAAATTCACATTCGCGACATCACAAACACCGAAATGCAATCACATATGTCCTCCATATTTGCTACTAATTCTTTTTTCTTTCATCTTTCTTCATGTACCATGATTTATGATCGCAAACTTTATATATGATTACGTACTCATGTGCATCTTCCTTTGATTTTGCAGCTCTTCTGCCTTCTTCTTGCTATAGATTTTGTGATTGCAAACTCGAGATATAGTCGTTATGATTCATTTTAGGTCATCTTGTTCTCTTTCTGTGTCTTTTCTTCAAAGAAGCTACAAAGAAAAGATAAATGCAATAATTACCTCAGAAATTATAATGATCTGTTAGGTCGTTTTGAGTAATAGAATACTTATTCCATAAAAAATTCCTTCTCATAGACTCTTGTAATGACCCTCATGGTCATTTATGAGAATTACACAATATTTTGTATTCTAGAGCTTTCTAGTAGCTGCTCCAAATCAATTATGACTTATTGGGACCGATATTCTAGTTTTCCTGGTGGCTCGATTGAGATTTATCTCACGTTGCATATTTTAGAACCTAAAATTAAGTACTAGATGACTTTAATTAATTTTCCTTCAAAATAATCTCGGAAGTAATTTCGACAGTTTCGCTACCTCTAAAATACCGAATAAGGTCTAGATGGACCTTAAGTTCATGTTTTGGGGTTTTTATTTTGAGCTTGTGATAAATTGTGGTTTTTTTTATTTTATTTAAGGCCTAATTTGGAGCTTGGGTGGTCTTTCAATATTCAAAGTATCGAAATAAAATTCAGGCACTTCTATCTATCCTAAAATAGTAAATTTAGGCTAGTAAGAATATTAGTTTATTTTTCAGAGTATCTGGTGTAATTTTAAATACCTTGGTGGATTAGTGCGGATTTTGTACTTCTTGGTTTTAGTGATCATTTTGCTCAAACAAACTCGATTGGTTAATTCATCAATTTTGTTGAGTCCAAAATGTATTTTTTATTTAAGATACATATTTGTTTTGCCAAATTTGGACCTCGTGTCACTTCAAAACCCCTTGTTGAAATTCTTAAAATAACTGTTTTGCTGGTGCTGGTGGTGGTGCAGAAAGATTTATCGGTGACCCATTAATCATTCAATGTACTGATAAATCGGCGGGCTGAAAAATTGATCAATGTATCGATAAATCTGTACCTTCTTGTAGGGGCCCAGGTTCGATAAAATATTTGATAAATCAGTATCTACATGAGGCATTTCAAATTCAGGGAATGCCGATATAGTGGTGTTTTTTTTGATAAATAGGCATCTGTATGTTTTCCAGGGTACAGGGTAATGCCAATTTATCGTCACTATTGACCAATAAATCGATCATCGCCCCTTTCTTAACCATATTCAACTCTGTTTTCTTCATTATCTCTTCAGTTTTCTCTCTTATTTTTCCTCTCAAATTAGTGCGATTTGTTCTGGAAACATCCCTAAACTTCGTGAAAAATCTTCTTGAAGATTCCCCACGTTTTCCCTACTCTTGGTCAGTATTTTTCTCAGTTAAATTTCGTTAAAAATGGGATTTTTCCTCCATTAATTTCCTAATTGTGAAATCATGAATTCTTCGATTATCTTAGAAATTATTTTGTAAATCCTTGTTCTTTGACTTTATTTTACTCCGTAGTAATTATTGCTCTTTCAAATTTCGTCGTTTAATTTACAAAAGATCGAATCTTTAACCCCGTTTTAATCAATGATCTCCGAGTTGTTTGAGGCTTTTCCATTGACGAATTGTGTTCAATTTTGAGCATGTCTTCTTGATGATACTAAAAACCCCGTGGCAAAGTTTATTTTTAATTCCGACGAGCGGGGCCTGCTGGCTCATTTTAGGCGCAGTCTAGAACTTAGTATAAATTATATCTGTAAGATAAATCCGAGTTTGTTCTGGATTTCCCCTATTTTTGTATCATATACCGAGGATCTATTTTATTTTTATTTTTTGTGAAAAATAAAAGAGAAATGAACTAATTATAGAAATATTTAGACTCGTATTGATCCCTGGATTCTTATTATATGAGTTTCAAAGCCATTGGAGACCGTTTGCTATTAGTTGGGTTGATATTTGACATTTTCAACACTTTATTCGTCTAATGACAGGTAGGCTCTGTAGGGCTATCTATGGGTATATAGCTTTGATAATTGTACTAAATAACATCCATGGGATGGGTTCTAGGTTTTAAATATGTAGGGCACAGGTTGGCTATAAATATAGATGTATTGATATGCTGCACATTGATTCTACGAGAGGTTGAGCCACAAGCTCTATTTTGAGAGTGCATTAGGGTTGAGGCTCGTGTCACCACTTGATTTTGATGTCGTGGAGTTTAGATAATGATAATAAGGATAATAATGGATAATGACATAACATATGGTTACTTGGAATATTCTGATCATAATAAAAGGTAGAGGACCTTTTAACCATTTTATACTCGGCAGTGTACTGAGCACTCGGTATTACTATTTTCACTTGTTTTAATGTAAACTTCTTACCCTAGATCCGAGAAATATCATTTGACTAATTAATGCTAGGAGTTGGGTTCGACTATGTTCGGCAGTGAGTACAGCCGTTGGCACTTGAGTCTGGCTTTGCACAGTAGTGAATACAACTTTTTTGACATTTATCACACCTATTAGCTTGAAGACATTAATGATATTTGTTCCCTTGGGGATGTTGGTGATATCACTCTATTGAGGCGTTGGACGCCAAGACTTGTTAAGATTACGACTTGATGATACTATTGTTATGAGGCATTAGATGCCAGATTGTGAGACCTCTGAGGCTCTGTGACTTGGGGATATGTGATTATTTGATTATACATGTTGGGAGTATCTCCATGAGGATGGAGCAGGGATATACGGGAATTAGGATTAGTCTTCCATGGATCCTGCCTACTGGACCTACGGGTACAGGAGGAGGAACATACACAGGAATGGTGACTTTATGGTATATATTTAATTTTTTACACTTGTTTGTTTTAGTGTGCCCTTGGTCGTATAGAAGGCCTACGTGTGAGCATATTTTCTATGTATGCTACCATTCTTATAGGGGGTTTGGTAGTGTTAATTTACTGTAATGACCCACTCAGTTATTTTCTTGCCTTCTTTTTTTTCCTGTACTTAAAGCCATTTGGTAGTTTTCCCAAGTCATTTATGACTTGCTAGGACTAGTAGCACGGTGCCCTGGCGACTCATTTTTCCACTATCTCAGTTTCCCTATTTTGAAGCTCGGTTTAAAATAGTGGAACTCGAGGGTGAAATAATAGTAAACGTGCTTGGAATCAAATTCCGACACTTTCGTTAGATCCAAAATATCAACTTTGGTCTAGTTGGACCTTAAGTCTATGTCCTATACCTCTTCATTTTAAGTTTGATTGTGCCGTACAGATTTGGCCCATAAAGTTTTGGTTGGGTTGTAGGAAGTTGGGCCTATTCTCTTTCTTGGGCCTGGCACATGTGGAAGCAGGGGAAAGGACCCGAATATAAGGGTATATTCATATTTATATCTGTGCCAATTGTGTCCTTGAAACTTTCAGATCTTTTTCCCCTTCTTCCATATCTATTTCCTCCGCCTCGGCTCTCTTTGAGTTCCAAACTCAACTCAAACTTAAGGGAAGTCCATCCCCAATCTCACCCTTGTATTTTTTCCCATTGGTAATATTTCTCTTTCGTCTCTGTAGAAATAGTAACTATTTTTTATTGTTAAAGGTCTGGCTGAATGCTGCCACCATCCTGTATGTTGACTGGTGTGGGTGAAGTAGTTGTATCTATACTGTTCTCGTAGGTATGGTTCAATTCATGAGTTTTACTTGTAGTTGTTGTATTGTTATTTTCGAGTTGGGTATGGATCAACGCATGAGTTTGGTTGCAGTTGTTGTACCTGTAATTCTCCCTGTTATTATGGTTCAATCCATGAGTCCTAGCATGCAAATGTTTTGTGGTTCAATTCATGAGTTCTAGTATATTTTTCCCAAATTGGTTTACAAACGATTCATCCATTTTTCCCAGATTGGCGTATAAATGTGTTATCCTTACTTCCTAGTTAGATTATGTGCTATTCCTAAATTCTAGTTGGTTAATGCCTTATGTTATGTTTCCCCATCTCAAATGCATTCTAGGTTTGTTAGATTTAGGGCACCTGATACTTATTTGAGGCCTTTTGAGTTTTCCCTGGGTTGCTACAAATCACTAAATGCCACGACGCCCTGAGGTCTCCTTGACAAAATCATCTTAGCGAGGCCGCTTTGGAAAAGCAACACCAGCGCCCCAAGGTTGGCTTGACGAGATCATCTTGGTGAGGCCGCCTAGGCGAAGTAACGTCAATGTCCCGAGGTCGTCCTGATGAGATCTTCTTGGTGAGGTCACCTTGGCAAGGCCACCTTGGCAAAGTAATGTCGGCGCCCTAAGGTCTCCCTTATGAGGTCTTCTTGGCGATCACCTTGGTGAGGCCACCATGGCAAAGTGACGCCAGTGCACCAAAGTCGTCTTGATGAGGTCATCGTGATGAGGTTATCTTGACGAGGTCATCTTGGCATGGCCGCTTGGCGAAGGTACGCCAGTACCCCGAGGTCGTCTGGGCGAGATCACTTCGGCAAGGCTCACCAGCCCTTCTTAGCCTGACTTCTATAGATTGCTTACGCCCTAGTTCTTGCCTTAGGCTGTGAGGTCACCTCAACAAGATCACCTCGACGGGACAACCCCAGCAGCCCCTACCCTCAACTCAGGGCTTCACCATTCAACCTCAGCTCGCTGTCCTATTTTTCTCAGTCTCCTTGAGCTCATTTTGGGGCCATGGGTCCTCGAGCTGAGGGTCATGCACCAATAGTTTAGTTTTTTTTCCTAACTGCATGCGCCACTTCCCGACCTCAGTTGGTAGTATGATATGGATCCTCTTATTCATAATTTGATCTCGGAACCTATGACTTGTATAGTTCTAGGGACGTCGACCATGGTGAAGCTTCAGGTCCACCATGCACTCACTTTGGAGGTATACGCCGGTATCCAGGTAGGGTAGGCTTATTTTGCATTGTAGACTGGGTTAATGATATTATGCTT